>UESW01004771.1:500835-666957 GCA_900491605.1 Calamus simplicifolius | reverse complement strand
TCATTCCATAATTCATAAGGTGTTTTCTTTAATATTGGTCTTATTAAAGCTCTGTTTAAGATGTAACATGCTGTGTTAATTGCTTCCGCCCAAAAATACTTTGGTAAGTTGCTTTCACATAGCATGGTACGGGCCATGTCTTCTAGAGTTCTATTTTTTCTTTCAACTACACCATTTTGTTGTGGAGTCCTAGGGGCTGAAAAATTATGATTAATTCCATTTTCAGTGCAGAAATTTTCAAATAAGTGATTTTCAAATTCTGTTCCATGATCACTTCTTAGAGATACTATAGTAGTGTTTTTCTCATTTGTGACTTTCTTGAAAAATTTCAGGAACATCGAGAAAGTCTCATCTTTGTGAGCTAAAAACATTACCCAAGTATATCTAGAATAATCATCTACAATCACTAGACCATATTTCTTTCCTCCTAGACTTGTGGTTCTAGTTGGTCCAAATAGGTCCATGTGAAGTAGCTCTAGTCCCCTAGAAGTTGAAACAATGTTTTTAGATTTAAAAGAACTTCTAGTTTGTTTTCCAAATTGACATGCATCACATATTTTATTATTTTCAAAATCTAATTTAGGTAATCCTTTAACTAAATCCATTTTAATTAGTTTTGAAATAAGGTGTGTGCTTGCATGACCTAATCTACGATGCCACAACCAACTAATTTCATTTATGTTAGCATTGTCAGCAATTAAGCAATGATCACTCAAAGATAATTTTTCAAGTCAACTAAGTAAACATTGCCATGTCTATAACCAGTAAATACAATGCTATCATCAATAGAATTAGTTACAGTGCATATAGAAGATTTAAATGAAACATTAAATTTTTATCACATAATTGACTTATGCTAATTAGATTATGCTTCAAACCATTAACATAAAGTACATTATCAATAATTATAGATGGAGTTATGCGAACTTTACCAAGGCCCATAATTTGACCTTTACCGTTATCGCCAAACGTCACAACTCCACCTTTCTTTTCCTCTAGGGTGATGAATTCATCTTTGTCACCCGTCATATGTCTTGAGCAGCCACTATCAAGGTACCACTTTTTCTTTGATCTTTTGGCTACAAGACATTCCTGCAATATCATCAAACTTTATGCTTAGGTACCCAAGCTTTCTTGGGTCCTTCATGGTTAGCAGCAATAAAAATTGTTCCTTTCGGAACCCATATTTTCTTAGCTTTAATATTTAACTTGTTGTTTTTAATGTTTTGCATTCAAAGGATTTGTGACCTTTTTCATTACATTTAAAACAAGTTATATTACTTTGGTTGGCTTTTACAAAAATATTCTTTAGAGATTTCTGTTTTCTTAATGTGTTATATCCTAAACCAGCTTTGTCAAAAACAGCTTTTTGACTATCTAGGATCATGTTAAGTTTAGTTGAACTTAAAGTGAATTTCTCAACAATGTCTTTATATTTTTTAACATCTTTCTTAAGAGAGTCAATTTCTTTAGCTTGCTGTTCTTTATCTAAAGCTAAAGTTTCTATTTGATCTTTTAAATCTTTAGTTGAGTTTTTAGTTTCAGATTTTAATAAATCTTTTTCTTGATTAAGATTATCTCTTTCTTTCCTAAGTTCTTCTTTTTCATTAGTTAGTTCTTAACTTCTAAAGCTAATTCATTTTTACTTTTAGCTAAACTAATATTATCATTTTTCAAAAACTTATACTTCTTTTTAAGGATTTAAAATCAATCATAAGTTCATTGAAAGCCTCAAACATTTCATCAAATGTAAATCATCATTTGAGTTTTCAGAACTTACCTCATTGTCGTTGTCGTCGTCGTTGGCCATGAAACAAATATTGGCAACTTCCTTTTGCTCATCTTCTTCCGACGAGGAAGATTCTTCAGACCATGTTGCCATATATGCTTTCTTCTTTTTCTTGTAGGCCTTTTTCAGTAAAGGACAGTCATACTTGAAGTGCCCTGGCTTTTTGCACTCATAACATACAAGGGCTCTTTTTCTTTTTCTTTCTCCTTGTCCTTTTTCTTATCCTTTTCTCCTTCAAATCTTGCTCCAAATTTCTTTTTATGGAAGGGCCTTTTTCTCATAAACCTTCTGAATTTCTTGGCCAAGAGAGCAGTTTCCTCATCATCTTCATCATTACTTTCACTGCTGCTCTCTTCCATTTCTGCAGTCTTGAGGGCAAAGTTTTCTTCTTTTTGTTTCCTCCTCAACATGCTGCTTCATTGTTAGCTCGTGGGTCATTAAGGATCCTAGAAGCTCCTCTAAGGTAGTGCATTGAGGTCCTTTGCTTCTTGGATGCAGTGACTTTTGCTTCCCACGATCTTGGTAGTGACCTAAGAATTTTACGCACAAGATCAGCATTAGTATAAATTCTACCAAGACTTTTCAAACCATTCACAATATCAGTGAATCTAGTGAACATGCATGTGATGGTTTCAGTTTGTTCCATTGTAAACAATTCATATTTATGAACCAAAATATTTATTTTGATTCTTTACTTGGTTTGTTCCTTCATGAGTATTTCCAACCTATCCCAAATTTCTTTTGCGGAATTACAAGTTGAGATTCGGTTGAATTCATTTGAATCTAAGGAACAATATAAAATATTAATGGCTTTAGCATTTAAGTTGTGCCATTCTCCTATCATTATCATTCCAATCCCTTTCGGGTTTAGGAACAATAGTGCCATCAATAAGGTGTGTGGGTGTACTAGGTCCATTAATTATAACACCCCAAAGCTCATAATCAGAAGCTTGAATGAATATCCTCATTCTAGCTTTCCAATAAGAATAGTTTGAGCCATTAAAAAGTGGAGGTCTATTCGTAGAATGACCTTCAGCAAAACTTGAACCAATTTGTGTTGCCATATGGATCTTTAGCCCTTGATCGTGAGATCAAATTCTAAATGAGCACTTGCTCTGATACCAATTGTTGGCCCAGATGGCAACCCAAGAGGGGGGGGGTGAATTGGGTTCTTAAAAATTTAAGACTTTTTAACTTTAATTGATTAGTTAGCAAGATGTGCAAGTGAGATAACTAATAAGCAATGCACAAGCAAATATAAGAGAGATAGAGATAGAGAAAATAAGGCACGGCAAACACAAGATAATTTTATAGTGGTTCGGTGCAACCAACACCTACGTCCACTCCCAAGATTCACTTGGGTCCACACTATAATCTCTCTAGATTACAGCCGAGTTGTTTTACAAGCTCACAACTCAAACTTGTTGTTTTACCGGGTGCACAACGAACCCAGCTGGTTTTAACTCGGGCTTACCAGCACAAAACCCTACACGTTGTTTTTTAGGGCTCACAACTAACCCAACACAAGCACTCCGGCTTGCAACGAGGTATACCAACCTCCACTAATTCAATCCACTGATTGAATCAGCAAACAAATAAAGATGTGTTTGAACATAAAGTGCTCCCCTTGAGCAGATATACAAATTAAGTACAAAATGATATAAGGTTAGAAAAGCCTGATAATTTTGCCGATGGTAGATGCTTGGGCTTTCTCCCTTCTTCTCTTCAACTCCTCTTGAAGTGTTGAATCACGCCTCAGCTAGATTCTTGACCGTTGAAGCTTTGGAGTTGAGATGAAGCTTTTTCCTCTTTTGAAAATCCGCAGATTTGACCTTTGAAACGCTTGGATTTTCTTCTGGCTTTTGTGGAATGATGAGAAGGAGTAGACGAATCTTTCACTTGGATTTCACTCCTTTTGAATCACTCTCTTTGAGCTAAAGATTTTTCCAATAAGCTCTGTTTTTCCCTCTTTTCAAATGATATTCTTTTCTCTCTTTTTGATTTTCTCTTGTTTTGATTTGAAAAGAACTCCTCTATTTATAGAATCTGCAAAAATATATCCGTTAGAGACAGGGAAAAATAGCCGTTATTCAAAAATCTTACCGTTGGGGCTGATGTGTCATCGTTAAAAATCGCGCCCAGATTCGCGGAGTCGACTCGAGCTCTGAGGGAGTCGGCTCGAGGTCGATTACCAAAAATAGAAACATTTTAAACCATTGAAGGGTCGACTCGCGAAAACATAAGTGTCGGCTCCTGAAAGTCGGGAGTCGACTCGAGGAAAACGGGGAGTCGACTCGAGAAGTGCTCAAAAAACATGGGTTCTGTTGTTTGAGCGGAGTCGGCTCGCACAGACAGGAGTCGGCTCGCAAGAATTCAGGGGTCGACTCTTGAAAACCAAGGGTCGACTCGAGAAACTCAGTGGGGAGTCGACTCGGAAACTCTTGAGTCGGCTCGGGAGCGATACAAAAATCAGAAAAATGTTCTGATTGACTTTAAAACTTGTCCCAATTAAATTTAAAATATAAATTTGACTTGAATACATTAAATATGATGTTTAACATGGATTCAAGACATGTTTCAAGAATTCATCGATTGAATATAATTTGTAAAAATTCCTTTTTGAAATCTTTTAAGCATAGAACTTGAAACTCTATTTCTAATGATTCAAAACTCATTTGATATAACCATTGATAGTTCATTCCTTTCAATTTGAATAAGCTCAAGGTTTTGATAAATAAACACATTGTTTTCTTTAAGATACTCATGGCTTTTGGAAATCATCAAAATCAATAAAGTTAGGGCAATTATGTTTCAATAATTTCTCAACATTTTCCAACCTTTATTCATTTATATTGCATATTTGCTCATTTAAGGAGCTTTAAAATTGCTGTAAAATATTTATTAAATTATTATTTGCTAATTCAATCAGGAGATTGAATTAGTTGAGGTTGTTAATCTCGGGGTAAGCTAAGTGTAGCTTACAGTGGGTTTTGTGCTGGTGAACCCGAAAAAATTAGCTGGGTTCGTTGTGACCCCGTATAAAACAACAAGTTTGAGTTGTGAGCTTGTAAAACAACTCGGCTGTAATTAGAGAGATTATAGTGTGGACCCAAGAGTCTTGGGAGTGGACGTAGGTGTTGGTTGCACCGAACCACTATAAAATTTCTTGTGTTTGCCGTGCTTTCTCTATCTCTCTCTCTCATTGTGCTTTCATTGTTGCATTAATTTGCTTTAATTGGTTTTAAGTTTTAATTGTTAATTTTTAAGAACCCAATTCACCCCCCCTCTTGGGTTGCCATCTGGGCCAACAATTGGTATCAGAGCTAGTGCTCATTTTAGTTTGATCTCACGATCAAGAGCTAAAGATCCATTATGGCAACACAAAGTGGTTCTAGTTTGCTGAAGGTCATTCTACGAATAGACCTCCTTTTTAATGGCTCAAACTATTCTTATTGGAAAGCTAGAATGAGGATATTCATTCAAGCTTCTGATTATGAGCTTTGGGGTGTTATATTAATGGACCTAGTACACCCACACACCTTATTGATGGCACTATTGTTCCTAAACCCGAAAGGGATTGGAATGATAATGATAGGAGAATGGCTCAACTTAATGCTAAAGCCATTAATATTTTATATTGTTCCTTAGATTCAAATGAATTCAACCGAATCTCTACTTGTAATTCCGCTAAAGAAATTTGGGATAGGTTGGAAATTACACATGAAGGAACAAACCAAGTAAAAGAATCAAAATAAATATTTTGGTTCACAAATATGAATTGTTTACAATGGAACAAACTGAAACCATCACATGCATGTTCACTAGATTTACTGATATTGTGAATGGTTTGAAAAGTCTTGGTAAGTTTATACTAATGCTGATCTTGTCGCAAAATACTTAGGTCACTTCCAAGATCGTGGGAAGCAAAAGTCACTGCCATCCAAGAAGCCAAAGACCTCAATGCACTACCTTTAGAGGAGCTTCTAGGATCCTTCATGACCCACGAATTGACAATGAAGCAGCATAGGAGGAAACAAAAAGAAAAAACCATTGCCCTCAAAGCTGCAGAAATGGAAAGAGCAGCAGTGATGAAAGAATGATGAAGATGATGAGACTGCTCTCTTGGCCAAGAAATTTATGAAAAATGAGCCCTTCCAAAAGAAATTTGGAAAAAATGGAAGGAGAAAGGAGAAAGAAAGGACAAAGAAAAAGAAAAGAGCCCTTGTATGTTATGAGTGTAAAAGCCAGGGCATTTCAGATATGATTGTCCTTTGAAAAAGGCCTACAAGAAAAAGAAGAAAGCATATATGGCAACATGGTCTGAAGAATCTTCTTTCAAGAAGAAGAAAAAGGAAGTTGCCAATATTTGCTTCATGGCCACGACGACAACGATGAGGTAAGTTCTGAAACTCGATGATTTTACATTTGATGAAATGTTTGAGGCTTTCAATGAACTTATGATTGATTTAAATTTTAAAAAAAAAATTTTGAAAATGAAAATTTAAATTTAGCTTAAAGAGAAAAATAAGAATTAACTCTTCAAGAAATTAAAAGTTAAAAGATTAAAAGGAACAAGAAAAAGCTTTAATAAAAAAAGAAAGAAAGAAATTGAAAATATAAAAATATTGTTGAGAAATTCACATAAGTTCAAAAACTTAACATGATCCTAATAGTCAAAAAGCTGTTTTTGACAAAGCTGGTTTAGGATATAACACTAAAAAACAGAAATAAAAATTTTTTAAAAGCCAACCAAGTAAATAATTTTTAAATGTAATGAAAAAGGTCACAAATCCTTTGAATGCAAGTTAAATATTAAAGAAAATATGGGTTCCGAAAGGAACAATTTTTATTGCTGCTAACCATGAAGGACCCAAGAAAGCTTGGGTACCTAAGCATAAGTTTGATGATATTGCAGGAATGTCTTGTAGCCAAAAGATCAAAGAAAAAGTGGTACCTTGATAGTGGCTGCTCAAGACATATGACGGGTGACAAAGATGAATTCATCACCCTAGAAGAAAGAAAGGTGGAGTTGTGACGTTTGGCGATAACGGTAAAGGTCAAATTATGGGCCTTGGTAAAGTTCATAACTCCATCTATTTTATTGATAATGTACTTTATGTTAATGGTTTGAAGCATAATCTAATTAGCATAAGTCAATTATGTGATAAAATTTTAATGTTTCATTTAAATCTTCTATATGCACTGTAACTAATTCTATTGATGATAGCATTGTATTTACTGGTTATAGACATGGCAATGTTTACTTAGTTGACTTAGAAAAATTATCTTGAGTGATCATTGCTTAATTGCTGACAATGCTAACATAAATGAAATTAGTTGGTTGTGGCATCGTAGATTAGGTCATGCAAGCACACACCTTATTTCAAAACTAATTAAAATGGATTTAGTTAAAGGATTACCTAAATTAGATTTTGAAAAAATATGTGATGCATGTCAATTTGGAAAACAAACTAGAAGTTCTTTAAATCTAAAAACATTGTTTCAACTTCTAGGGCACTAGAGCTACTTCACATGGACCTTTTTGGACCAACTAGAACCACAAGTCTAGGAGGAAAGAAATATGGTCTAGTGATTGTAGATGATTATTCTAGATATACTTGGGTAATGTTTTTAGCTCACAAAGATGAGACTTTCTCGATATTCCTGAAATTTTTCAAGAAAGTCACAAATGAGAAAAACACTACTATAGTATCTCTAAGAAGTGATCATGGAACAGAATTTGAAAATCACTTATTTGAAAATTTCTGCACTGAAAATGGAATTAATCATAATTTTTCAGCCCCTAGGACTCCACAACAAAATGGTGTAGTTGAAAGAAAAATAGACTCTAGAAGACATGGCCCGTACCATGCTATGTGAAAGCAACTTACCAAAGTATTTTTGGGCGGAAGCAATTAACACAGCATGTTACATCTTAAACAGAGCTTTAATAAGACCAATATTAAAGAAAACACCTTATGAATTATGGAATGAAAGAAAACCAAATATAAATACTTTCATGCATTTGGATGTAAATGTTTCATTCATAATAATGGTAAAAACAACTTAGGAAAATTTGATGCTAAATCTGATGAAGGAATTTTCTAGGTTATTCAACAACTAGTAAGGCATATAGAATCTTTAACAAGAAACCTTAGTAGTTGAAGAATCCATTCATGTAGTTTTTGATGAATCTTTAGCAACTGGATCTGAAAAGATTGATGATGAGGAAGATACAAACATAATTGAAAAAGATCTTGAAAAACTTAATATTGAAGTATCTTCTGATCATGAACAAGAAGCTAAAGATGATGATTCACATAAGGACGATGATGTCAATATTGATCATAATGATGTAGATCTTCCAAGAGACTGGAGATATGCTCATAGTCATCCTAAGGAATTGATTATAGGCGATCCATCTCAAGGAATAAGGACTAGATCATACATGAGAAATATTAGTAATCATCTTGCATTTGTATCACAAATTGAACCTAAAACTATAGAAGAAGCTGAAAAAGATAATAATTGGATGTTAGCTATGCAAGAAGAACTAAATCAATTTACAAGAAATAATGTTTGGACCTTAGTTGAAAGACCTAAAAACCATTCAGTAATAGGATCAAAATGGATTTTAGAAATAAACTAGATGAAAATGGCATAGTAATTAGAAACAAAGCTAGATTGGTTGCTAAAGGATATAATCAAGAAGAAGGTATTGATTTTGATGAAACCTTTGCACCTGTAGCTAGATTAGAAGCCATTAGGCTATTACTTGCATTTGCATGTCATATGAACATTAACTTATTTCAAATGGATGTAAAAAGCGCATTTTTAAATGGATTTATTAATGAAGAAGTTTATGTAGAACAACCCAGGTTTTGAAGATCACGAGTTTTCAAATCACGTTTTTAAATTGCACAAAGCTTTATATGGTTTGAAACAAGCACCTAGAGCTTGGTATGATAGGTTAAGTAAATTTTAATAGAAAATGATTTTACAAGAGGAAATGTTGATAAAACTTTGTTTTTGAAAAGAAAAAGTAAAGATTTACTTGTAGTACAAATATACGTAGATGACATTATTTTTGGTGCTACTAACGATTCTCTTTGTCAAGAATTTGCAAAGTTGATGCAGGGAGAATTCGAGATGAGCATGATGGGAGAACTCAACTTCTTCCTTGGACTCCAGATCAAACAAGCAAAGAGGGAATCTTTATCAACCAAACCAAATACACAAGAGAACTACTCAAAAAGTTTGGTATGGAAACAATGAAACCCCTCGGAACTCCAATGAGTCCTTCATGCAAGCTGGACAAAGATGAAGAAGGTAAAAGGTTGATCAAAAGTATTATCGAGGTATAATCGGATCCCTTCTTTATTTAACAGCAAGTAGACCAGATATCATGTTTTCAGTATGTTTATGTGCTAGATTTCAATCTGAACCTAAAGAATCACATTTAATAGCTGTTAAAAGAATTTAAGATATCTAAATGGAACTAAAAATGTAGGTTTATGGTATTCTAGAGACTCCACATTAAACCTAATTGCATATTCAGATTCTGATTATGCTGGATGTAAATTAGATAGAAAAAGCACAAGTGGTGCATGCCAATTTCTTAGGAAGTAACTTAATCACATGGTTTAGCAAAAAGCAAAATTCAGTTGCATTATCAACTACTGAAGCTGAATATGTAGCAGCTGGAAGTTGCTGTGCGCAAATCCTATGGATTAAGCGACAACTTGAAGACTATGGTATCACACTTGATAAAACACCCATAAGATGTGATAACACTAGCGCAATCAACTTAACTAAAAATCCAATTCAACACTCAAGAACAAAACACATAGAAATTAGATATCATTTTATAAGGGAACATGTAGCTAATGATGAAATTTGTTTAGATTATGTAAACACTGAAGAACAATTAGCTGACATATTCACTAAACCTTTAATGAAGAAAGATTTTGTTATCTTAGAGGAGAATTAGGAATTTGTAATCCTTTTGAATAAATTTTGAAACTCTAAGGAAATATATCTAGAATTCTTTCAATTTTCTTAAAATCTTAAGGAATTTATCTAGAACTCATATCAATTTGATCTCTCAAAGTCCATGATTTTTAATCAAAAGATCAATTTGGACAATTTCGGATTCTCTGAAAATCTTATTTTTCTCTGAAATGTCGGGAGCCGACTCGAGAGTATCGGAGTCGACTCGAGTTTTGTCTGAGACTTTGGAGACGAGTCGACTCGAGACTTCTAGGCGAGCCGACACCTCGCTTTGCAGGAGTCGACTCCAAGTGGTCCCAGGTTGACTATTTAAGAGTCGACACTCCTTTTCTAAATCAAGTCCTAACATTCCAAACTCTTCCAAACCCATCCCAAAACCCTAAACCTCAAATTACCTCTCCATAGAATGGCACCCAAGAGGATCTGGAGGAAGAGTGACGTGGTGAAGAAAGGCGTCCGGCTCGAACCTACTCCGGAGTCGTCCTCCAGCTCAACCGCTCCACTCCCAGTGCTATCCTGCCCCTCCTCACCATTGATACCCTAGCCGGTCATCACATGGGAAGGAAAGTGGATTTTAATTTTTTTGAGAATGAGGGTTTTGCTATTGGGCGACAAATGGAGTTTGAAAAAATATGTTCCTTAGATGTCCCACATATCCTGCTCTAGTAAAGAATTTTACAAGAATTTGTCAGAGGAGATGATGGATTAGTCAGTTGGTTAGAGGAAGAAGAACATCTTACATCTGAAATTTTATCTAATCTTTTGAAATCCCTGTTGACCATTGATTGCTAAGAGTCACAGTGACCGGGCTTGCTTTGACAAGGATGTTGAAGAATTTTTGATTTGAGGAAGTTTGCAAACCAGTGCCCCTTGAGCTTAAGACTTTTACAATATTGCAGCAGGATCTTATTTCCCTAAGACTGGCAGGTTTGACTATGTCTCAGAGCGAGATATTTGTTATGGATGCTGTTTTGACTGAAGCCAATTAATCTAGTAGGATGATGATTTGGTACATGGCTGAGGCGGGAAAAGAAGAAACCTTGCCTATGGCATGATTTGACCATTATTCAAAAGCCAAGGATTGTTATTTCAGTGATAGTGAGCCAAGAAAAACCTTAGACATACTTATATTACACTTGGCTACTATTCATCGCATGGGATTCAGAAAGTAATGGCAGATTGGAAAAGAAAAGGTCACTGGATGAGAGAGCAGCCGATATTGGAGCCAGACCTTAGGGGAGGTTCATCAGTGAGGCATCCATCACCAGAGCCTAGCAGATCATCACCACCACCGGCACCTACTCCAGTTTCTGCACCTGTACCATTGCCTGTTCCTACTGCTGGTTTTTCTAGTGTTCAGTTAGATCAGCTTAAGGAGTTATTTGGTATTCATAAAGAAGAGATGAAGATTGAGTTAATATTTATGACTTGAGAAGAGTTCTTTCCTTGGAAGATAGAGTAAGCAAAATTGAATCACCCTTGGATCATCTTTAGAAGCCTTAAGACTGATCTTATGAATATATTTGAGAAAATTAAAGACATAGGAGGAGATTCATACTCAAGTGCAATGCTGAACTCAAGAGAAAATTACAGTGGCATTGCATTTATTGATAGAAGATTGAATGAATTTATCAGAATTCAAAGTGAAGAAATGGAACAAATTTAAAAGAACTCAAAAGACTTAGATTTTGAATTTTAGCCTTTGATGTTTGATTTGCTTTGATGTAATTAGAATTTGATGTTTTTAATATATTTTGATGTTTTGATGTAATTGAAGCAACATTTTGTTATAGTTAATGCTGTATGAAAGCAATTGTGATGTAATGTTTTGATACCTTAATGAATATCATATTTGCTATCTTTGAACTTTTATATTGATGACTTGGATTAAATTTTGATTCACTTAATGTTTAATGATTGATCTACTATTTGCAACTTCTTAACCTTTTTGTTGATTACAAAAAAGGGGGAGAAGTAAATGATATTTGTATATGCATAAAAGTTTAATTGAATGTAAATGGGAAGAAGATAATAAAGAGAATGAATTAAGAATAATACTTCAATGATAATTTTGATTCAAATTTCAAGAATGTTGAAGATTCAATGAATTAAGGTTCTTAGGGGGAGCTACCTCATTGAGGGGGAGCTTTCCATAACTTTTACTGATAGTAATTATTTCAATTTATAATGCATATACTCAATGTTTTTGTCATCATCAAAAAGGGGAGATTGTTGGAGAATTATTGAGAAATTATTTACCAAATTATTGATTTTGATGATTAACAAAAGCCATGAGTATATTCATTGTGTGTCTAATAAATTTGATAAGTGTTTCAGCTTTATTAAGATTGGTTGTTTATTCAAATGACACTTAGGAATCAGTTTTGAACCGAGTTTAAATAGAATTTACTTAAGTTCAGAACTTGGAGCCGACACCTAGAACCATTAGAGCTGACTCCAGAGTGTATCAGAGTAGTTATATATTTTTGGCACGGATCGGAGTCGACACCTAGAGTTTCGGAGCCGACACATGAATAGGTGGAGCCGACTCCAACCTGAGATACAGAGAAACTATTTCCTGCTTCAGTAGTCGAAGTCGACACATGGAATTTGGGAGCCGACTCCAACCTGAGAATAGAGACTTAGTTTTTTGAGCATTTCCAGGAGTCGACACATCAGATTTCGGGAGTCGACTCCAGTCTAAGGGGAGTCGACACTTTGTAAAGTCGGAGCCGACTCCTCATCGAATCAACTTTTTACTATTTATGGAAATACGATCTGGAGCCGACACATAAAAAGTTGGAGTCGACTCCAATCTGTCAGAAACGATTTTTAAAAGTGCCAGATTAGCTCTAACGATAACTTTTCTTCACCTAACCCCCAACGGATATATTTCTTTGCGTGAGGAAGCAATCCACCTAACCTGTAATGGCTATTTTCTCACCCAATCTCTATATAAAGAAGGGATTCGTCCGTTTAAAAAAAAAGAGAGAGCAAAAAATCAAGAAAATGGTGGAAAAATCAAGAGAAATTTGAAAAGAAAGAGGGAAAGAAAAATCTCTGAGTCCACGTTCATTTCAAGAGAGATTCAAGAACAATCCAAAAGCTTCAAATAGTCCAAGTTCAAAGGATTCTTAAAGAAGAAAAGGAGAAAAGACAAGAAGCCCTAATTCCTCAAGTTCTCTTCAAAGCTTCGTCTTCAAGAATCAGAGCTACATCTTGATTCAACCAGTCAAAAGAGAGGAGGAAAAGAAGAAAAGCTCACATCAATCTTGCTTCAATCGGGCTTTTCCAACCTTTATTCATTTATATTGCATATTTGCTCATTTAAGGAGCTTTAAAATTGCTGTAAAATATTTATTGAATTGTTCTTTGCTAATTCAATCAGGGGATTGAATTAGTTGAGGTTGTTAACCTCGGGGTAAGCTAAGTGTAGCTTACATTGGGTTTTGTGTTGGTGAACCCGAAAAATCAGCTGGGTTCGTTGTGACCTCATATAAAACAATAAGTTAGAGCTCATTTAAGGAGCTTTAAAATTGCTGTAAAATATTTATTGAATTGTTGTTTGCTAATTCAATCAGGGGATTGAATTAGTTGAGGTTGTTAACCTCGGGGTAAGCTAAGTGTAGCTTACATTGGGTTTTGTGCTGGTGAACCTAGGAAAATCAGCTGGGTTAATTGTGACCTGTGTAAAATAACAAGTTAGAGTTGTGAGCTTGTAAAATAACTCGACTGTAATCTGGGTGATTATAGTGTGGACCCAAGAGTTTCTTGGGAGTGGATGTAAGTGTTGGTTACATCGAACCACTATAAATTTCTTGTGTTTATCGTGCTTGCCTCTATCTCTTTCTCTCATTGTGCTTTACATTATTGCATTAATTTGCTAGTTAATTGGTTTTAAGTTTTAATTGTTAATTTTTTTAAAAAGAACCCAATTCACCCTTCCCTCTTGGGTTGCCATTTGGGCCAACACCTATCGTAGATTAGATGCTACCAAGAGCCCTAGCTCATATCCAGGATCTAGTTAGGCCTATCCTAGTCGTCCCAGACCTACCCAGTACTCAGACCCCCGTCAGACTTTCCCGAGTCGACCCAACACTATCCGACCCAGTATAAGCCAAACTGAGTTGAGTCGACCCCAGAATAGTACCCCTATACCCCAGAGAGAGGATAAGGACAAATCTGTAGAGGTCCAAAGAAATTCCAACCCTCCGATCAAATGCTTTAGATGCAATAAACCGGGACATATGATCAGCCAGTGCCCAGTCAGATCCCTTTATATAGATGAGTTACCTAAGACTGAATCCGAGTCCCTAATTGAGCCTGAGAGAGAGGTCTATGAGGCCGATACCCATCTGATAGATGAGTACGATGGAGAGGAGGAAACATTTGAGTCTGAAGACCTACTAGGAGTGGTTAGATGTATCTTGACCCAGACTCAAACTAAGGACTAGGAAGATTAGCGTAGGTCTAACATCCTACAGACTTTTGTTAAGATAAGGGATAAGGTGCTCAAGATCATAGTGGATAGTGGGAGTTGTGTCAATGTCGTCTCTGCCAATACAGTTAAGTCATTAGGATTGATCATAGTTCCCCATCCTAGTCCCTATAAGGTCTCGTGGGTAGATTCCACCTCTATCCCAATTAAGTCCAGATGCCAAATACTAATCAAATTACAAAATTGTAAGGAAAAGGTCTAGTACGATGTAATTCCTATGGGTATTAGTAGTATTATATTAGGTCGACCTTGGCTTTACGATCACGATGCCATCTTGTTTGGTCGATCCAACATCTGCTCTTTTAAACACAATGGGAACAAGTATGTGATACATCCAACTCCACCTAGGGACCCAATCAAGAAAGGATCTAGCAACCTTAAGGATAGCAAGCCAAGAGTTAATCTGATTAAAGCTAAGGAATTAAAAAAGGACATCACTGAGGGTAATCCTGTTTGGATTTTTACCACTAAAGAGATCTATGAATCAGTCCAAAAGGAATAACCCCCAGAAGTAATTGAGATCCTAGAGGAGTTTAAGGATGTCTTCCCTGAAGAATTGCCTGATCAGTTACCAACCCTGAGAAACATCCAACATGCCATTGACCTGATCCCAGGATCCACCCTTCCAAACCTTCCCCATTATAGGATGAACCCCACTGAGCATCAAGAACTACAAAAACAAGTGGGAGAATTACTTAGGAAAGGTTTCATTAGGGAGAGCTTAAGTCTTTTTGCAGTTCATGTACTATTAACCCCTAAGAAGGATGGTACCTGGAGAACGTGCATGGACAGTAGGGCCATCAACAAAATCACTATCAAGTATAGGTTCTCTATCCCCAGACTAGATGACATGTTGGACATTGTTGACCCAATTATTGATTTTAATGATTAACAAAACTATTTGAGTATAACATTTGATGTTACTAATGATTTTGATTAAGTTTTTCAGTTTATGATTTGATTCATTGATCAAAATCACTAGACAAATTAAATTCTAGTTCGAATTTAATGTCAAGGTAAGATTGCAGACATTAGAGTCGACACATGGAATCGCAGAGTCGACTCCAAAAATCGGCACAGACTTAGAGTCGACACCCGAACTGTTAGAGTCGACTCCAGAAGATTTTCGTGTCGACCCCAGAAAAGTTAGAGATGACTCCAGATCGAGCGGATTGGGAATTTTTGATTTAGAGCCGACTCCAGAAAAGTTAGAGTCGACTTCAGTTTGTCAGATCCAACTCCAGAACTGTCAGAACATCTCTAAACTCTACTTTTATCTTTTTAATCCCAATGGCTATTACAATTTTTGGTTCTAATCCTTCTTACACTTGTTTCTAACGGATAGTTTTCAGCTATTTATAGATTAAGAAGATATATAAGAAGGGGTTTTCTGTTGTATCCGAGATAGAGAAAAAAGAATAGAGAAAAACCTTTGAAATCCATCAGAAAATCAAAAGAGAAAAGAGGGAAGATTCAAAAGGAAAGATTATACTGATTCCCCAAAAGAAAAGAGAGAGATTTCAAGCTTTCATGGTTTCATTTTGAAGAAATCTCAAGAGAAGAAGCAAGCCCTAGCTTTCTGATCTTCGGAGCTTCAAGAGCATTCTAAAGGAAGATCCACTCAAGAGAAGAGAAGAAGCAAGCTCTAGCTTTCTGATCTTCGGAGCTTCAAGAGCATTCTAAAGGAAGATCCACTCAAGAGAAGAGAAGAAGCAAGCCATCAAGATCTGCAAATCAGGCTTTGATTCCTATCTCTTTATTCTTGTTCAATTATTGTATATTTGCTCATTGAATAAGCTTTTAAACTTGTAAAAACGTTATTGTTTTCTGGGTCAATCGAAGGATTGATTCCATTGAGGCTGTTAGCCTTGTGCAAGCAGTTTGCTTGTATTGTAAGGTTGTGTGCTGGTGAGCCTTGAAAACCAGCTGGGTTCATTGTGCACCCGAAAAATAACAAGTTTGAGTTTTGAGCTTGCAAAACAACTCTGCTGTAATCAGATTGATTATAGTGTGGACCCAAGAGGTACTTGGGAGTGGATGTAGGTATAGGTACACCGAACCACTATAAAACTTCTTGTGTTTGTCGTGATTGTTTCCTTGTCTCTTACTCTCTATTCTTGCATACTATGTTTTAATTCGTATGCATCTAAGTTTTTACTTCTGCTGGAGGATTATTTTTAAAAGGAGTTTAATTTTTGAAAAACCCAATTCACCCTCCCTCTTGGGTTGCTATCTGGACCAACAATTGGTATCAGAGCTAGTACTCATTTGATTTGATCTAACGATCAAGAGTCAAAGATCCACATGGCAACTCAAGCTGGTTCATCTTTTTTCGAAGGCCAATCTACTAATAGACCACCCTTGTTTAATAGTTTAAACTATGGTTATTGGAAGGCTAGAATGAAAATCTTCATTCAAGCACTTGACTATGATCTATGGAGCATTATAGTCAATGGACCACACACACCCACTGCTAGAATTAATGGTATGGAGATTCCTAAACCGGAAACAGAATGGGATGAACAAGATAAAAAATTGGCACAACTTAATGCCAAAGCAATGAATGTTTTGTACTTCTCATTAGATGCAAATGAATTCAATCGTATATCTATTTGCATTTCTGCTAAGGAAATCTGGGATAGACTTGAGGTTACCCATGAGGGAACAAATCAAGTCAAGGAATCCAAGATTAACATGCTAGTTCATAAGTATGAATTGTTTAAAATGGATGCACGTGAATCTATTTCTGATATGTTTACTAGATTTACTGATATAGTTAATGGTTTAAAAAGTCTTGGTAATTCTTATGATAATTCTGATCTTGTGAGGAAGGTTTTGCGTTCTTTGCCTAGGACTTGGGAAGCTAAAGTAACCGCAATACAAGAGGCAAAGGATCTAAGTACCCTACCCATGGAAGAATTATTGGGATCCTTAATGACTCATGAGCTTCAAGTTAAGTAACATGTTGATGATGATGAGTCAAAGAAGAAGAGGACTATGGCTCTTAAAATTTTTGAATATATGGAAGAGCCTCATGAATATGAAGATGAAAGTGATGATGAGGACATGGCACT
This sequence comes from Calamus simplicifolius, assembly GCA_900491605.1. Taxonomy (NCBI): domain Eukaryota; kingdom Viridiplantae; phylum Streptophyta; class Magnoliopsida; order Arecales; family Arecaceae; genus Calamus; species Calamus simplicifolius. The sequence goes on along the minus strand of UESW01004771.1, from coordinate 649,586 downwards.
CATCACAAGGAAGTTTAAAAGATTCATGAAGAAGAAGAAGTTTGAAAAGAAAAAGCCCTTTGCTAGAAAAGATGAGGACAAGGGCAAAGAAAAAGAAGTTATCTGTTTTGAATGCAAGAAGCCAGGACACTTTAAATCTGAATGTCCACAACTAAAGAAAGGCACCCGGAGATTCAAAAAGAAAGCAATGATGGCCACATGGAGTGATTCGGAAAGCTCAAGTTCCGAAGAGGAAGAGAAGAGTGAAATGACCAATCTATGCTTCATGGCGAACAATGATGAGGTAAGTCCAAGTTTTCTTGATGACTTTACTTTCGATGAGTTGCATAGTGCATTTTATGAATTGATGGATGATTTTGCAAAGTTAAGTTCAAAAAATAAAGATCTAAAAAATCAAATGCAAAATCTATCTTTAGAAAATGAAAGCATGTTGTAGAAAAAGAACTTTTGATAAAAGAAAATGGAAGCTTGAAAAATGAAATTGATAGACTTAAACCTATAGTTGATAAATTTACTTTAAGCTCTATCAAACTTAATATGATTTTGGACAACCAAAAAGCTATTTTTGATAAAGCTGGATTAGGATATAATCCACTTAAAAAGCAAAAATCCTTAAAAATATTTTTTTACATGCAAAAAAATCAAATATTACTTGTTTTAAATGTGGAAAAAAGGACATAAATCTTATATGTGTAAAACTCCACATGATAAAAAAGATTTGGGTTCCGAAAGGAACAATTTTATTGCTCTAACCATGAAGGACCCAAGAAGCTTGGGTACCTAAAGTTAAGATTGAATATATTGCAGGAATGTCTTGTAGCCAAAAGATCAAAAAAAAGTGGTACCTTGATAGTGGCTGCTCAAGACATATGACGGGTGACAAAGATGAATTCATCACCCTTGAAAAAAAAGGTGGAGTTGTTACGTTTGGCGATAACGGTAAAGGTCAAATTATGGGCCTTGGTAAGTTCGCATAACTCCATCTATTATTGATAATGTACTTTATGTTGATGGTTTGAAGCATAATTAATTAGTATAAGTCAATTATGTGATAAAAGGTTTAATGTTTCATTTAAATCTTCTATTTGCACTATTACTAATTCCATTGATAATAGCATTATTCTTGTTGGTAAACATGGCAATGTGTACTTAGTTGATTTGAAAATTATCTTGAGTAATCATTGCTTAATTGCTGACAATGCTAACATAAATGAATTAGTTGGTTGTGGCATCGTAGATTAGGTCATGCAAGCACACACCTTATTTCAAAACTAATTAAAATGGATTTAGTTAAAGGATTACCTAAATTAGATTTTGAAAATAATAAAATATGTGATGCATGTCAATTTGGAAAACAAACTAGAAGTTCTTTTAAATCTAAAAATATTGTTTCAACTTCTAGGGCACTAGAGCTACTTCACATGGACCTTTTTGGACCAACTAGAACCACAAGTCTAGGAGGAAAGAAATATGGTCTAGTGATTGTAGATGATTACTCTAGATATACTTGGGTAATGTTTTTAGCTCACAAAGATGAGACTTTCTCGATATTCCTGAAATTCTTCAAGAAAGTCACAAATGAGAAAAACACTACTATAGTATCTCTTAGAAGTGATCATGGAACAGAATTTGAAAATCACTTATTTGAAAATTTCTGCACTGAAAATGGAATTAATCATAATTTTTCAGCCCCTAGGACTCCACAACAAAATGGTGTAGTTGAAAAAAAAATAGGACTCTAGAAGACATGGCCCGTACCATGCTATGTGAAAGCAACTTACCAAAGTATTTTTGGGCGGAAGCTATTAACACAGCATGTTACATCTTAAATAGAGCCCTAATAAGACCAATATTAAAGAAAACACCTTATGAATTATGGAATGAAAGAAAACCAAATATAAATACTTTCATGCATTTGGATGTAAATGTTTCATTCATAATAATGGTAAAAACAACTTAGGAAAATTTGATGCTAAATCTGATGAAGGAATTTTCTAGGATATTCAACAACTAGTAAGGCATATAGAGTATTTAACAAGAAAACCTTAGTAGTTGAAGAATCCATTCATATAGTTTTTGATGAGTCTTTAGCATCAAGTTCTGAAAAATTGATGATGAGGAAGATACAACATAATTGAAAAGATCTTGAAAAATTAATATGTATCTTCAGATCAAGAACCTAAAGCTAAAGATGATGACTCACATAAGGACGATGATTGATATTGATCATAATGATAAAGATCTTCCAAGAGACTGGAGATATGCTCATAGTCATCCTAAGGAATTGATTATAGGCGATCCATCTCAAGGAATAAGGACTAGATCATAATGAGAAATATTAGTAATCATCTTGCATTTGTATCACAAATTGAACCTAAAACTATAGAAGAAGCTGAAAAAGATAATAATTGGATGTTAGCAATGCAAGAAGAACTAAATCAATTTACAAGAAATAATGTTTGGACCTTAGTTGAAAGACCTAAAAACCATTCAGTAATAGGATCAAAATGGGTTTTTAGAAATAAACTAGATGAAAATGGCTTGTAATTAGAAACAAAGCTAGATTGGTTGCTAAAGGATATAATCAAGAAGAAGGTATTGATTTTGATGAAACCTTTGCACCTGTAGCTAGATTAGAAGCCATTAGCTATTACTTGCATTTGCATGTCATATGAATTTAACTTATTTCAAATGGATGTTAAAAGCGCATTTTTAAATGGATTTATAAATGAGAAGTTTATGTAGAACAACCACCAGGTTTTGAAGATCACGAATTTCAAATCACGTTTTTAAATTGCACAAAGCTTTATATGGTTTGAAACAAGCACCTAGAGCTTGGTATGATAGTTAAGTAAATTTTTAATTAGAAAATGATTTTACAAGAGGAAATGTTGATAAAACCTTGTTTTTGAAAAGAAAAGTAAAGATTTACTTGTAGTACAAATATATGTTGATGACATTGTTTTGGTGCTACTAACAATCTCTTTGTCAAGAATTTGCAAAGTTAATGCAGGGAGAATTCGAGATGAGCATGATGGGAGAACTCAACTTCTTCCTTGGACTCCAAATCAAACAAAGCAAAGAGGGAATTTTATCAACCAAACAAAGTACACAAAGGAAATACTCAAGAAGTTTGGTATGGAATCAATGAAACCCCTCGGAACTCCAATGAGTCCTTCATGCAAGCTGGACAAAGATGAAGAAGGTAAAAAGGTTGATCAAAGTATTATCGAGGTATAATCGGATCCCTTCTTTATTTAACAGCAAGTAGACCAGATATTATGTTTTCTGTTTGTTTATGTGCTAGATTTCAATCTGAACCTAAAGAATCACATTTAATTGCTGTTAAAAGAATCTTTAGATACTTAAATGGAACTAAAAATGTAGGTTTATGGTATTCTAGAGACTCACATTAAATCTAATTGCATATTCTGATTCTGATTATGCTGGATGTAAATTAGATAGAAAAAGTACAAGTGGTGCATGCCAACTTCTAGGAAGTAACTTAATCACATGGTTTAGCAAAAAGCAAAATTCAGTTGCATTATCAACTGCTGAAGCAGAATATGTTGCAGCTGGAAGTTGCTGTGCTCAAATCCTATGGATTAAGCGACAACTTGAAGACTATGGTATCACACTTGATAAAACCCATAAGATGTGATAACACTAGTGCAATCAATCTAACTAAAGAATCCAATTCAACACTCAAGAACTAAACATATAGAAATTAGATATCACTTTATAGAGAACATGTTTCCAATAATGATGTTTGTCTTGATTATGTGAATACTAAGAACAATTAGCTGATATATTTACCAAACCATTAAGTGAAGAAAGATTTTGTTATCTTAGAGGAGAATTAGGAGTTTGTGATCCTTTAGAATGATTTTTGAAACTCTTAAGGACAACAACTATCTAGACTTCATCAATTTCTTGAAAATCCTCTATGTCCAATAAGGAAATTTATCTAGAAATTTGATTCATTATTTCTCCAATTGATTAAGGAACACTTATCTAGAGTTTGATGATTAATTTGATCGGTTTCAGATCCTTGAAATTCAAATTTTTACTGAAACTATTATGGAGTCAACACCTTCAGTTTGTGGAGTCGACACCTTTATTTTTAATGTTTTGTCTGGGCAATTAGAGCCGACTCCAGCTTCTGCAGAGCCGACTCCAATTCGGGCACTGACAGATTTTCTGGTTCGGAGCCGACACCTCGCTTTGTGGGAGTTGACTCTAAGTGAACCTAGGTCAAAAATAAAAGGCAGAGTCGACACCTAAATGAACCCTATCGTCTCTAAAATATCTCTAGAGCCATTCCAAACCAATTCCATCCCCTCTAAACCCTTCAAATCCCTTGATTACTCATTCCAATCAAATCCCATGGCTCCTAAAAGGCATGCAATTGTTGGAGGTTCGGCCATTCCCATGAGAAAAAGGACGATTCGAAGGCAAGCGGCGTCATCTTCATCATCTACCACTCAAGAAGCTTCTCCACCTTCTCCATCTTCTCCACGTGTCGACCAATTAGCGGGTAAGGCCATCACTACGGAAGAAAAGTTAATTTCGATTTCTTTGCTTCGGAGGGTTTTACTATTGGCCGTCAATTGAAGGAAATGGGATGGGAGAAAGTTTGTTCTTTGGATGTTCCTACCTACCCTGCCCTTGTAAGAGAGTTTTACAATGATTTGAGTAGAGGAGAGGGAGGTTTAGTAAGTTTTGTTAGAGGAACAAGAGTTGTAATCACTGCCGAGACCCTTGGAAATTTGTTAGAGATGCCCACTATTGGAATAAATGAGTATCAGCATGATGATCGTAGTGGCGTCCTATCTAGGATGTTGGGGAGAGAAGTATCTGAGTTTGAGGAGATTTTGGCAAATCAACTGAATTTGAACTCAGGCTTCTTCACAACATCTGCGGGAGGATATTGTTTCCAAAGATAGGCAGATTTGAGTATGTCTCGGAGTGAGACATCTTGTTGATGGATTGCATCATCACCGGGTAGCCAGTAAACTTAGCTAGGATGATGATAGGCTATATGGCAGAGGTAGCAACCAAGAAGAGATCTACATTGCCTTATGGTATGATTCTGACTTTGGTATTCAGAAGCCAAGGTGTGTTGATCATGGACAATGAGCCACTGAGAAATTAAGGCATACAGATTACTACATTGTCTCTACCATTCACCGTATGGGCTTTAGAAAGATAAATGGATAATTGGATAAAAGGAGGTCGGGAGGCCAGAGTTGAGGAGGCCAGAGTAGAGGACATCCCTGGACCATCAGTTGCGGGACCATCAGTCCCTGACCCATCTATTGCGGGACCATCTACTGCTGGACCTTCTGAGGCTGGACCGAGCACATATTCTTCACCTCCACCTCAGACAGCATTTATTTCTGGGAGATTTTTGATGAGCAGATTGGTCAGCTCAGAGCATTATTAGCTGAGTATGACAGTCAGAGGAGCAATGATATTTGTTAGTTGAGAAATGACTTCAGACAGTTTAAGGAAGATATATGTTCTAAACTTGACTTGATTGCATCTACTTTGGATCGATATGTGGATACCTTGTCATCTGAGCTTCATAAGATTTTTGAAAGATTAAGGGATCGCAGATGGATCGAGAGCTTATCTTGATGCTACTGGTCAGTTGAGAAGAGATATAGATTTTGCTGTGATTATGATTGAAGATTGTCTTGAAGGCTTTAAGAAATCACAAAAGGATGAGATTATGGAGCTGATAGGTCATCTGAAGAAAATTGTATACAAACATGTTTGATTGACCTTCTATTTCCTATTGTGATACCCTATCTAATCCTATCCTACCCTAACCTCTTAGGATTTCTAGTTTACTATACTTTGATAGCTTGTATCTAGGATTTTCTACTTGATATGGTATCTTACTATGAATGTATTTTGATAGACACATGTACTGCATCTTGAATTGAAATATAATTATCTTTTTTGCAAATATGTCTATGCGAAGCGATTATAATGAATGAAGTTTACTATCTCTATGATTGGATGAACCAACAACCTCGCTCTGATAACCTACATTATTGTTTTTAAACTCACCTTATTGCTGATAACAAAAAAGGGGGAGAGAAAAGTGTATATGCATAAAGGAGAGAGAAAATAAAAGAATATAAGATTTATAAATTGGCATATCTCAAAAGGGAGAGAGAATTTATAATTTCTAATCAATTGGTATCAAATAATATGATCAATCGATTTCAGTTTATTTACATGTACCTTGCATAGAGGGAGTTATTTAATGCATGGGGAGCTTAATGATTTTCTATGAAAAAGTTAAATCATCTTGATTGTTATTTATAATAAAACTCAAGTATGTTTTTAAAGTTCATTTTGAAACTTGGCATCAAATTCTCTGTTAGGAAGTTTTAAAGCTTTAACAATGTTTATAATTCTTAGTTCAAATGAATTTTTAATGCATATACTCAAAGTTTTTATCATCATCAAAAAGGGGGAGATTGTTGACCCAATTGTTGATTTTGATGATTAACAAAACTATTTGAGTATAACATTTGATGTTACTAATGATTTTGATTAAATTTTTCAGTTTATGATTTGATTCATTAATCAAAATCACTAGACAAATCAAATTCTAGTTCGAATCTAATGTAAGATTGCAGACATTAGAGTCGACACATGGAATCGCAGAGTCGACTTCGGAAATCGGTATAGACTTAGAGTCGACACCCGAACTGTTAGAGTCGACTCCAGAAAATTTTTGTGTTGACCCCAGAAAAGTCAAAGACGACTCCAGATCGAGCGGATTGGGGATTTTCGATTTAGAGCCGACTCCAGAAAAGTTAGAGTCGACTCCAGTTTGTCAGATACAACTCTAGAACTGTCAGAACGTCTCTAAACTCTACTTTTATCTTTTTAATCCCAACGGCTATTACTATTTTTGGTTCTAATCCTTCTTACACTTGTTTCTAACGGATAGTTTTCAGCTATTTATGGATTAAGAAGATCTATAAGAAGGGGTTTTCTGTTGTATCCGAGATAAAGAAAAAAAGAATAGAGAAAAACCTTTGAAATCCATCAGAAAATCAAAAGAGAAAAGAGGAAGGATTTGAAAGGAAAGATTATACTAATTCCCTAAAAGAAAAGAGAGAGATTTCAAGCTTTCGTGGTTTCATTTTGAAGAAATCTCAAGAGAAGAAGCAAGCCCTAGCTTTCTGATCTTCAGAGCTTCAAGAGCATTCTAAAGGAAGATCCACTCAAGAGAAGAGAAGAAGCAAGCCCTAGCTTTCTGATCTTTGGAGCTTCAAGAGCATTCTAAAGGAAGATCCACTCAAGAGAAGAGAAGAAGCAAGCCATCAAGATCTGCAAATCAAGCTTTGATTCCTATCTCTTTATTCTTGTTTAATTATTGTATATTTGCTCATTGGAGGAGCTTTTAAACTTGTAAAAACGTTATTGTTTGCTGGGTCAATCGGAGGATTGATTCCGTTGAGGCTGTTAGCCTTGTGCAAGCAGTTTGCTTGTGTTGTAAGGTTGTGTGCTGGTGAGCCTTGAAAACCAGCTGGGTTCATTGTGCGCCCGGAAAATAATAAGTTTGAGTTGTGAGCTTGCAAAACAACTCTGCTGTAATCAGATTGATTATAGTGTGGACCCAAGAGGTACTTGGGAGTGGATGTAGGTGTAGGTACACCGAACCACTATAAAACTTCTTGTGTTTGCCGTGATTGTTTCCTTGTCTCTTACTCTCTATTCTTGCATACTCTGTTTTAATTCGTATACATCTAAGTTTTCACTTCCATTGGGGGATTATTTTTAAAAGGAGTTTAATTTTTGAAAAACCCAATTCACCCCCTCTCTTGGGTTGCTATCTGGACCAACAGACATGATGGCGGGTGCCACTATCTTTTTCAAAATAGACCTTAACAGTGGCTACCATCATGTTAGAATTAGACCAGGGAATGAGTGGAAGACTGCATTTAAGACTAGAGATGGTATGTTTGAGTGGGTCGTGATGCCTTTTGGGCTGTTAAACGCACCTAGCACATTCATGAGAATCATGACCCAGGTCCTGAAAGAGTACACGAAAAAATTCTTAGTGGTCTATTTTTATGATATATTAATTTATAGCAAGACCAAAGAGGACCATCTTAACCATCTCAGATTAATCTGTCAGACCCTTAGAGAGAATAGCCTATATGCAAACCTTAAGAAGTGTGATTTCATGACGCATAGGGTTATCTTTCTAGGTTTTGTGGTAACCCCAGAAGGTATTTCAGCGGATCCTAAAAGGTTAGGTCGGTCGTAGAGTGGCCGATACCCATGAACATCCATGATGTCCGCAGCTTCCATGGCCTAGCAACCTTTTACAGGAGATTCATTAGGAGATTTAGCACCATCGTTGCACCCATCACTGATTGTATTAGGAAGGATAATTTTGAGTGGACTAAGTCAGCTAATAAGGCCTTCCTAGAGCTTAAGGATAGGATGACTCATGCACCTATACTTAGACTTCCAGACTTTTCTAAGGTGTTTGAGGTTGCGTGCGATGCATCAGGAGTAGGCATAGGTGGAGTGTTAAGCCAAGAAAATCATTCCATAGCTTTCTTTAGTAAAAAACTAAATGAAGCTAAACTTAAATATTCCACCAATGATAATGAATTCTATGCGGTAGTACAAGCCCTTAAGTATTGGAGACATTACTTACTACCGCAGGAGTTTGTCTTATTTTCTGATCATGAGGCACTCCAATTTTTGAACTCCAAAAAGAAGCTAAATTCTAGGCACGGCAAATGGTTTGAATACATTCAGGCATACACTTTTATCCTGAAACACCGTGCCGATATAGAAAATAAGGTAGCAGATGCCCTAAGCCGTAAGTCTTTGTTGTTGAGTACTGTTAGCACCGAAGTTATAGGATTCGATTGGATAAAAGATGAGTATGAGACCTGTCATGACTTTGGTAAAATTCATAAGATCCTTCAGCTAGGGCCATCTAGTACCAGTGGAGATTATACCGTCCAGGATGGTTACCTTTTTAGGGGCAATAGACTTTGTATCCCTAGGACGTCACTTAGAGAATTCTTAGTCTGGGAAACGCATGCTGGGGGATTAGCTGGTCATTTTAGAAGAGATAAGACTATTCTAGCGATAGAGGACCAATTTTACTGGCCAGAATTAAAAAGGCTCGTTGCTCTGATAATAGCCCGATGTCGAACTTGTGCCGTTGCAAAACATCAGAAGTAGAACACCAGTCTATATACTCCTTTGCCAATACCTGATCGTCCTTGGCAAGACCTCAGTATGGACTTCATTCTAGGATTACCTAAAACCCAGAAGAAGCACGACTCCATCTTTGTAGTGGTCGATAGGCTCTCTAAGATAGCTCATTTCATCCCTTGTTCGCAAACCTTTGACGTGCCTAGGATAGCCCGACTTTTCTTAGACAACGTGGTCAAGCTCCATGGCCTACCTAAGACCATTGTTTCTGATAGGGATGTTAGGTTCACCAGCTAATTTTGGAAGACGCTATGGCATCTGTTAGGGACTAAACTTAATTTTTCCATAGCCTTTCACCCCCAAACGGATGGGCAAACTGAAGTGGTGAACCGTAGTCTAGGAAACCTTCTTAGGTACCTTATAGGTGAACACCTAGGGACATGGGATTTATTACTGCCTCGTGCAGAGTTCGCCTACAATAGCTCAGTGAATAGGTCCACGGGTAAGAGTCCATTTGAGATAGTCCATGGGTACAAGCCTAATCGTCCACTTGATCTAATTCCTTTACTCCTCCACACACAAGTCTCAGAGTCCGCACAAGCATTTGCACAATATATCAAAGACTTACATAAGGACATTAGCCAGAAAATAAATCTAAGTAATGAAACTTATAAAAGACTGGCAAGCTCAAGAAGAAGAGCCAAAGAGTTCGGTGTAGGGGATTATGTCATGGTTAGGCTTAGGTCTGAACGGTTCTTACCATGTACTATTAAGAAACTTTACACTCACGGAGCTAATCCCTTTAAAATAATAGAGAAGGTAGGACCCAATGCCTATGTGCTAGATCTACCCTCGGATTGGGACATTAGCTCTACCTTCAATATTGCAGACCTAGTAGAATATAGGGAACCGGCAGCGATTCCTAGTGAGTACTTTGGACCTAACCCTCCTTTTATAAGCAAACCTACCCAAGAGTGTCCACCACCAATTTTACCTAAGCGAGGAGAGCAGATTAAGCGTATCCTAAACGATCAAGCCATTACGATCCAGAACCGCGGTTATCAATGCTACCTGGTCCGATGGCAGGGTCGCCCCAAATCTGATGATTCATGGATTACTCGAGAGGACTTGCAACACCTCGATCCAGACCTACTAGAGAGATACTAGAGCCATAATGACCCATACTCGACGGGGTCGAGTTCTTTCCATCCCGGAAGAATTGGTGCAAGCAATAGGATCAAGTAGAGGATTCTTAACCCTCTGTGGATATATGATTAGTTATGATTCAAGTCTTGAGTTAGAAAATAAAGTTTAGTTTATTTTGAGTCCCGTCCAGTTCATTTTATTCTAAATTGAGTCCTATCCAGTTCAGTTTATTTTAATATGAGTTATGTAGTAAGTTCATCAGCTTACAAGAGGAGACATCAGTATTGGAGTAGAAGACAAGGCCATCACAGTCAGACAAAGCAGCTGTTAAATTTAAGTTGGTGCCACACCTATTTCAAGCAGCCCACATGCCACCTGGCAGAGCAAGCAACCTTTCTAATATGGATGATCATTTTTCTCATTTGGACGCCACAGATTTTATGCCGAATCCAGCTGCCGCTGATTGCATCTAGAAGATCACCTTCCTCATCTGGACGTTGCAGATTTCATGCCAAATTTGATTATGGTGCCTTTTTTTCTCTCTTTCCATATATGTATTTTCTTGGGCCCCAAGTCTCTTGCTCTGTAAAAGAGACCCTCTTGTATGAATGATGTATCTTTTATTATTAATCAATCAATCCAAGTTTTGAGTTATTGTGATTTTTGTTAATTGGTTCTTTGGTGCTCTTGTTTCCCTCCTCCTGCGCATGCCAATATCCCAAGTCTCCAGGAGAAACCCTGGCCGCCACCTTTGTCTTCCAATAGTGGATGCCCAAGAGCCCTTGGCCAGCCTCTCCTTTTCTCTACTCCTTCCTTATCTATTTGCCTCTATTCTAAATTTTCTCTATTATTCTTTAACCCTTGTATGGTGATCTTGCAGATTCCTCAGTAGCCACGAATCCAGGATTCAAGGTGATCGTCATCCAGGTCAGCAGATACTTGGCTGCAGATCCATGGGCTCAAGGCTTGGTCATCTAGGGCACATCCACCAGGCAGAGCAACCCCTTTAATACTTTGATCTTCCCCCTCTTGCCAGGTACACCCCTCTAATCTACTAGTAACTTTATTGTATGAGAGCAAGCCCTATCGGGGCTTCTTAGCCTCGGTGGTCCTTCTTTCTTATTTTTGTAGGAACTGTTTCGCGTGCGGAATTTACTGTGAATTTTTCTGAATCCCACTTAGGCTATTACTTTAGGAGAATAATCAACTGTAATTATTAATTATTAAAAAAAGAAAAAAATTACTTGCATGCGAATCGGTCCTGCATCAAAAGTCCTCCGAGAATATAATCTGGTTCCTCGTTAACCAAATATGGTAAGCCGTGACCGCCCAAAGACCACATTTATGCTGAGGAGCCATCCGAAGATCCTGAAAAAAGAGAGGACATGGGGAACCATAAGCATCCACTCTATAACTATAGCCCATCAGGTGCCAAATCTGTCTAGCTCTTGGACATTTGAAGATAGCATGGTCGATAGACTCGTCCTCCAAACCACACAAGGGGCAAATCGGCTGGATAGACACACCCCTACGAGAGAGCAGGGCACTCATCGGAAGGCAATCCCAAAGAAACTTCCAGATAAAAAGCTAAACCCTGGGAAGAGTGGGGAGCGACCAGATCTACGCAGCATCCTTCGTTTCCTGGGGCTGAGGCCTAAAGATCTTCATAAGGTCCCTAAAAGGGGCCCTAGAGAGGAGGATCTCTGCCATAGCCTAACGTCAGCCGAGGGACCGAGGAATCGAGAGAATCCACTAAGAGAGTTCCTTACTAAAGAGACTGGTTACCGTGGGGGTATGCCAGGAGGGGGATCTGATGAGATCAAATCCTTAACCCTCAAGTCGATGGAGACATCAATACTGATAAATGAGGGCCACCAAGATAGAGAGAGCTCAGAAATCCAAGCATCCTGGATAGCGTCAATAGAATGACCATCACCAATCATCCAAGAGATATTCTTCATGATAGAGTCACCAAATTAACACACCTCCTTTCAAAAGGAGGAACACTCCCGGAGCGGCATTATGTACTCCCCAGACTTTCAATCACCATATCTTGCATGCATCACGGAGCTCCAAAGACATTGCGGTTCTAGGAGAAAACGTGATGCATGTCTGGCCAATAGAGCTTGACGCCTGGCCATCAAGGATTGAATCCCGAGACCACCTTCTTGAATTGGCATATAGATCATGTTCCAAGATAAAAGGTGAATATAGGACATATTTAAATATGCAATGCAAACGTACATTCGTTTGAAAATATATAACCGGGTAGATTTTAGTTTGCATTAATCTTATTTTAGAAGTTCAAAATCCATTTTTTCTTGTTTTTAATACATAAACACAAGCAAAAGAAGATAGACTTTATCAACCTAGATCTAAAATTTTAAGACTTTAAAAAATTGATACACATTAGATTCTTTTCTTTAGAAGTTTTACACAAAATCCTCAAAAGGTGTTAAGGACCCTTATACAAACAAAGTTATAGTCCAAATCTTAGGCTAAAGCTTGTAGTAGGATAAATAGCTCTCCTCTACATAGGCATACATGTGTAAGCAAATAAATGCATATCATCCATAATTACCCACTAGAATGAAAGGAAAATTTATTAAATTTTTTTTTGAAAGATAACTATTTGTGAAAAGGCTAGGGAGGACAACAAGAGAGAAGGTGGAAAAGGATTATATAAAAAAAATCTTACAATTTGGCATAAATATTTGAGTTTTAAAAAATGATTCAAGGGTAGATATTTTTAATTAATTAACGATCTTTAAATTTACTAATGTTGTATCATTTTTTTTATAAAAAAAAATATTCTAGACTTTTATGTAAATTTGCAAGTCAAATATATCCAAGGTTTCTACTGCTATGTTTATTTTTTTGAAAAATCATAAAGATGCAGAATTAATAGTAAAATTTTAAAAATTTATAAAATTACATAAAAACTACACCAATTCATCATCCATATATCAGCCATATCAGAATGCTTGCACATCATCATCCCACATGGCATAGCAAGAGATGCTAGCATACCACATCAACATCCATGTGGCAACTAAATTAGTTGACACATGGTGCCACATCTTCATGCCATGTGGCATGTCATTCCACACATCAACATCCATGCCACATCATTGACAATGTTATAGCCACATCATCACCACATGATCCCACATCATTAGCCATGTACGTCATTGGCAAAGACATTGACGCATGGACATAACTTATCCACAGGGGTTCTTATAATGGCTTAAAGCTGATCTAATCTATAAAAGCATGCCATCCATATTAACAGCAGAAAATATTCATATTTTCTTATTTCAGAAATTAATTTATGATTATCTAGTTATTAAAAGGAACGGAGCTTCTGGGATCCTTCCACCAAATTATTTACACGCGCGCGCGCGCGCGCGCGCGCACACACAAAAAGCGTCTATTGGAGCCAGCTCTGGACGAGAACACCTGCCCGTCCTTTACCTCCAACCTTGCTGGTACTGAGCCGTGGTGCCTCCGGGACTCCACGAATCCACAAAATCCATGCATGCTAACATCCTTGCCGGTCTCGTCGCTCAAATACCCACTGCAAGATTTTGGTACTCTTTGGAATCCAAGCCAGAGATACGAGATGAAGAAACGATATGCCGGAATGCTGATGGAATTTGCGCAGGAGGAGGAGGGGGAAATGGTTAAAAGATATCTTTAAGGATGTAGTTGATTCAACGTTGTTAGAGAATCATGAAGAAAGAAAACTGATGGAGTACTCTTCGGCCTAAGCTCCCAATATTCATCCACGATATTGCTCTCATAACGAAGAAAGAGAATAAGAGGAAGTCACGTTATGTGCATATGTTTCCAAAATGCCAACTGGAGCCTTTAATTATGCATAAATGGTCATAATTGCTTGAAGAGCATTTAATGGAATGAAGTGTCGCACCTTGACTCTCTTTCTAAACTTCAGGACCGACCCTCCAGGGCTGATCCCTCAAGGCCAAACCTCCAAGCCCGCTTTGGCCTCCGAGGGCCCTTCGGTTACGGCATATCTCTCACACCAAGGCATTTATGGTCTCATAAAGCCAAATACACCTACTTGCTCTAAGGCATTTATTGCCTTGTTCTCTCTTTATTTAAAGGCATTTATGGCTGTCATGATGGCCACATCGGCCTCGGACATGTTCCACCCTCAACCCCTGAGACCTCCTCTCGGTCTCGGCACATCCCAATCCCCGAGACCCCCTCTCGGTCTCGGGCCACATGAACGGTGTCTCAACCACGAGACACCCTCGGCCTCGATAGTGAACAGTGTCATGCAGGTGAACAGTGCCATGCAAGTGTTCACCATCGATTTTTTTTAAAACTCATCAAAGGGCATGAATGGTGCCACACAAGCACTCTATAATCAATGTTCTATAAGGGACAGTTGGCTTCAACTCAACATCATCCTTCCCCCCCAACGGCTATACCTTGGGACCCACATGACGAACTTTATCACCTATCACTGTCCGCATAGGACAACCAAAAAGGTGATGTAGGGGACATATCTAGCAGGCGCCGTAACGATCGGCCATGCCCTGCAACCACCTACTCTGAAGGACACGGCCTGCAGCTTGACACGTCATATGGAGGTAAGCTCCACTGTGCTGCCATCAATTAATGTTCTGACAAGTGATAATGCCTCAAGCCCACAGACTCCATGCATCTATAAAAAGGGTAAGAGGGACCCTGACCAAAAAAGAACAGGTAACTGAACTCACTACACTCTTTATGCTCATTCTTTCCCACAGAGAGCACGGCTCTATGCCCCTCTCTTCTTTCCTCTTTCGAGCTTCCTCAAGCTCACGGTCGTTGCCCAGAGCACTGACTTGAGCGTCGGAGGGTCCCCGCCGGAATCTCCAGCCCCCGGGACTTGTTTGCAGGCCCACAGGCGTGAGGAGCTCGCTGGAGGAGGCGACCGGATGCTCGCGGATGCTCGAGAGTGGTGATCTGGCGCCAACAGATTGGCGCGCCAGGAAGGGAAAGGGTTAGCGATGCTGGTTTGCAGATCCTCATCCCTTTTTCATCAAAATGGTGGATCGTGAAGAGGGTGATGATAAGAATCCGGGAGGCTTTCACCAGTAACGCTGGGGGGCAACCTCAACAAACTGAGCAACAAGATGCTAGTCCTCTGTTCCACCATCACCACCAGTTCACGCCATTCAAGCAAATCACCGGGCCACCCTCACCCTAAAGATTCAAGCATTAACGGCAGTTGTTCAAAGGCTATGGGAGCTGATGCGTGTCGTAGTGCAATGATTAAAACACCTTAATTTTACTATTAGAATAGCGAGAGTAAGGGATCGATTCCACAGGGACTTTAGCAATTATCTTAAATAATTTTATAAATTTAACTAAATAGATAATTATTAGTGCAAAATAATCAAGATATGGTCTATCTTGTAAAAGCACGGCCCGTACCCATAGATCACGGCCCATCCCTTTTAAGTATAGATCAGTCTAAAATTATTTTCACTAAAATAAATTTAATAACAATTAAACATGAATAGAAACTTTATTTCAATAACATCCAAGAGTGCATATTAAAATCTAAAATAAAAGAGTTTTAATTTCTGATAGCAATAAGAGAGCAACAAATTCTTCATAAATCAAATCAAAGACCAAATGAAACAGACTGAAGACAGGCTGAACCGGGTTGAAGACATGAACCAGCCCACGAACAGAACGGATCCTCCAACGCCCACGGATGAACAAAGCCTCCACGATCCCCAATCGCTCCTGGGACGCATAGAACAGAACAGCCGATCTCCACGGCTGGAACGAAGTCTTCATGGCTGGATCAAAGTGTCTGGGAACATAGCAGCACGCATGGAGCACGGACTTCTTTCCAACAAACAGAAGACGCCTTCTCCTTCTCACGGCCTGGAACGGGTCTCACAGACGGCTGCTTCCCGGACTTCACGGAACAGAGGACTCCATGGACGGACGCCTTGGAATAGAAGCTCTCCCAAGCCTTTGCTGCTATTTGTAGAGGCCCGGATGAGGTGAAGACACGGTGTTGATGCGGCGTTGCCAAAACAGAGGACGCGGTGGTGCCAAAACAGAGGACGCGAAAGCCACCAAAGAAAATTTGAATAAATCCTCAATAAAACTAAATTCCTTCAAAGGAATTTAGTTCTCTCAATTTGATAACTTCCAATCTAATCTATTCCTTAATTGATGGAGAAAACGATTAGAATTTGAATGGAGAAGAATCGGAGAAGAATCGGCGGAAAGAAAACAAAAAACGGCTGAGAAGACGATGAAGTCGGCAATGTGTTTGCTGTTTTTGCTTTGAAATCGGTACTAAATCCTTATAAAATCAATTCCGAGCTCGTTTTAAGTCCAATTCGAGTACCGTTTGCATCGTTAAATACCTAAAATCGAGCTCTTTAAATTGATAAGGTTTTATTTAAAATATTATATAAAATATTAAAATATTAAATAATAATATGTATGTTAAATTATTAATTAATAGGTTTAATAATAATTATTTATGCGTTTATCAGGAGCGATATTCCATGGCCGTGTGGCAACAAGCTCAGGAGTAAGAGCAACCTCAAACTCAAACTCAACGGCCATTTAAGGCTCAGGCTTGTTAGCCAGCAAGAGCGCCACTCCTTGCCACCCAAATCCTAACTCCTCAAGTATTTATGGGCATTTAATCTCTTACGGTAGTAAGCCGAGAGGTATTGTTGCAATTAACGCAAAGAGGAAGATGAGAGCAAAAGGCTTTGACTGTTGACTCCAACTTTCCTCTCTCTCCTTCTCTCTGTTACACCCAAAAGCCAAACTGAGCCCATGACCTTTTACGGATTTCGTTCTAGCTGCTTTCAAGCTTTAGCACCGAGGGCAATCAATCTCTTCAAGGAAAGGGCTAGGCAAAGGGCCCTCTTAGCAATTCCATCGGCCTTTTTACTCCACTGATATCAACTCTCAGCAAAGTCCTCGATGGACTCTCCCAGCCACTCGTCTTCAATGACAGCCAACTGTTGAAGCTTTCCTCAATGGCCTCCAGCTTTCTCCTGGTTTCTAGCTTCTTCCCGGCCACAGACATCTCATCCTGGCCTCCAATGCGAGGGAAGGCCCAAGTAAGGGCAACGACACCTCCGATCCAACTAACATGATTCCCTGGGGGGCAGGTCACTAGCAGATGAAAGTACTCAAACCCGCAAAAGGAAAACATGGGAGCTACAAGAGCTAAGTACATTGCACTTAAGACAGTTTTCTTTTATTAATACTTAAAAATGTCATGCAGGGAAGATCTACCTTACATCAACATCCAAGGCCAACCTTGCTTTGGCATCCAAAAAGCCCTAGGCCAGCCAGGCATGAAGCCCAGTGTACCATTGGCAGAGCGATGTACCATCGGCTCTTAACAACTAAAGCCCAATCCTGATCAGCACAAAAAGCCCTGGGCTAGCCAGGCACGAAGCCCAGTATACCACTGGCAGAGCGATGTACCATTGGCTCTCAACAACTAAAGCCCAACCCCGATCGGCAGAAAAAGCCCTGGGCCAGCCAGGCGCGAAGCCCAGTGTACCACTGGCAGAATGATGTACCATCGGCTCTCAACAACTAAAGCCCGACCCCGGTCGGCACAAAAAGCCCTGGGCCAGCCAGGCATGAAGCCCAGTATACCACTGGCAGAACGATGTACCATCGGCTCTCAAAACTAAAGCTTGATCTCGGTCGGCACAAAAAGCCTTGGGCCAGCCAGGCATGAAGCCTAGTGTACCACTAGCAGAGCGATGTACCATCGGCTCTCAACAACTAAAGCCCAACCCCGGTCGGCACAAAAAGCCCTGGGCCAGCCAGGCATGAAGCCCAGTGTACCACTGGCAGAGCGATGTACCATCGGCTCTCAACAACTAAAGCCCGACCCGATCGGTACAAAAAGCCCTGGGCCAGCCAGGCACGAAGCCCAGTGTACCACTGGCAGAGCGATGTACCATCGACTCTCAACAACTAAAGCCCGACCCCGGTCGGCACAAAAAGCCTTGGGCCAGCCAGGCACGAACCCAGTGTACCACTGGTAGAGCGATGTATCATCGGCTCTCAACAACTAAAGCCTGACCCCAATTGGCACAAAAAGCCCTGGGCCAGTTAGGCATGAAGCTCAGTGTACCACTGGCAGAGCGATGTACCATCGGCTGTCAACAACTAAAGCCCGAGCCCGGTCGGCACAAAAAGCCCTAGGCCAGCCAGGCACGAAGCCTAGTGTACCACTGGCAGAGCGATGTATCATCGGCTCTCAACAACTAAAGCTCGACCCCAGTCGGCACAAAAAGACCTGGGCCAGCCAGGCACGAAGCCCAGTGTACCACTGGCAGAGCGATGTACCATCGGCTCTCAATAACTAAAGCCCGACCCTGGTCAGCACAAAAAGCCCTGGGCCAGCCAGGCATGAAGCCCAGTGTACCACTGGCAGAGCGATGTACAATCGGCTCTCAATAACTAAAGCCCGACCTCGGTCGGCACAAAAAGCCCGAGTTGAGCAGGGAAGGCCTCGGTCGGCCCCAAGCGCCGGCACCATAAGCCCGGGTACCACTGGCAAAGCGACGAACCATCGGCTCTCAACAACAAGCCCGACTCGGTCGGCACTCAAAGCCCGATGAACCATCGACACTCAAGCCTGAGACCAGCTCGGCATCAAAAGCCAAAAACTGACTCCAACGTCGATATCAAATACACAGAGGCAATTTATTGCAGCCCCCATGGCTTTATTTCCGCTTCGGCCATCTTATTTTAGCCTCAACAGCCTTAGCGGCTTGATCTCTGCCTCCGCGGCATTATTACAGCCTCAACGGCTCCCTCTGTCTCAGGAGCATCATTACAGCTTCATTGGCTTTTTGCCTCAACAGCATGTGGATGGGGACCCACATCCAAACTTCATGTCAAAAGTTAAAGGCCTAAAGTTAGGCGAGGATCGGCCACTTGGGAGGTGACGCCCCTTTCGCCTTGCTGGGGTGGGCCCGCTTCATCTCAGGGGCGAGGGGGCATTTGATGTGGCTAATCCCCGTTAGAGAACGTGAAGGAAGGAAATTGATGGAGCCCCCTTCGGCCTCAGCTCCCAACATCCATCCACGGCATTGCTCTCATAATGAAGAAAGAGAATAAGAGGAAGAAAGGGGTGGGTTTCCCAAAGGCCATCATTCATCATTAATGTCCGATCTAGAGCGTGCAGAAATGGTCATAATGGCTTGAAGAACATTTAATGGAATGAAGTGTGGCGGGCATCTCGCTTTGACTCTCTTTCTAAACTTCAGGGCCCCCTCAAGGCCAAACCTCCAAGCCCGCTTTGGCCTTCGAGGGCCCTTCGGTTACGGCATATCTCTCACATCAAGGCATTTATTGCCTCATAAAGCCACGTACACCCACTTGCTCTAAGGCATTTATTGTCTTGTTCTCTCCCTATTTAAAGGCATTTATGGCTGCCATGATGGCCCCATCGGCCTTGGACATGTTCCACCCTCAACCCCCAAGACCCTCTCTCGGTCTCGGCCTCACGTCCCAACCCCTGATACCCCCTCTCGGTCTCAGGCCACATGAACGGTGTCTCAACCCCGAGACACTCTCGGCCTCAATAGTGAACAGTGCCATGCAGGTGAACAATGCCATGCAAGTGTTCACCATCGGTCTTTTTTAAAACTCATCAGAGGGCATGAATGGTGCCACACAAGCACTTTATAATCAATGTTCTACGAGGGACATTTGGCTTCAACTCAACATCATCTTTCAACATTATCCTCCCCCCAATGGATGTACCTTGGGACCCACACGACTAACTTTATCACCCATCACTGTCCGCATAGGACAACCAAAAAGGTGACGTAGGGGACATATCTAGCAGGCGCCGTAACGATCGGCCATGCCCTGCAACCACCTACTCTAACAGGACACGGCCTGCAGCTTGACACGTCATACTGTGCTGCCATCAATTAATGTTCTGACAAGTGATAACGCCTCAAACCCACAGACTCCATGCATCTATAAAAAGGGTAAGAGGGACCCCGACCAAAAAAGAACGGTAACTGAACTCACTACACTCTTTATGCTCATTCTTTCTCATAGAGAGCATGGCTCTATGCCCCTCTCTTCTTTCCTCTTTCGAGCTTCCTCAAGCTCACGATCATTGCCCATAGCACTGACTTGAGCGTCGGAGGGTCCCTGCTGGAATCTCTGGCCTTCGGGACTTGTTTGCAGGCCCGCAGGCACGAGGAGCTCGCTGAAGGAGGTGACCGGACGCTCGTGGACGCTCGAGGGCGATGATCTAGTGCCAACATTCAATTTTCATGGAGTTGGCTCTTTCTTGCAGCAGTTAGCTCTAACTTTTATTTCTTTTAGGAAAAAATAAAATTAAATCTGTTAATTTTTTTGATATTGTTTGTAGTTGGACTCGATCGATCTAGCTCCAACATATCAACACAATGACAATTTTCTTTTAACATTTTTATAAAAAAAATTAGGAAAAGTCCATGGCCCTTTTAGTTTTTATTTCAGATTTTTCAGTAAACATTTTTATTTCAGCTGTGAGGAGCTGTGTTGGAGTCAACCGTTGGCCATAGCTGCTTCGTAGTCCCGGATCTGATGAGTTGTTCCAAATTAATGAGACACATGAGGACAAGAAATCTGATCCACACCTTTCTATTCCATTAAAATCTTAATTCCAATCACTGCATATCAGGCTAATCGGATCCGGTTTCAAAGATTTGGTATCTACTCGAATCTAGATGTAAGTCCGGAACGAATTAGAGGAATTAGTGCAACAAATTTAGGGGCATGAAATTTGATCTACGCTTTCTCATCACCATGTCCTATGCACCATGAACAAATCTCTTTCTTCTCTATGTGCTTGTTTGGCTGTGGAGAGAAGAATAAAGGTGGAAAACGTTTTCGTTTTTATTTTTTAATATGTTATTGAAAAGTGATGGAAAAATGGATTATGAAATCTGTATATCTTTTCTTATCCTGCATTGAAAAATTTTTCTCAGGGATGAGATATCATTTTAACTTTTTTGGCCTCATAGAAAAACTTTGTAGCATTAAAAGTTCAAATTGCCCCACTATTTTTTTTATTTCCTTTTATTATATTTATTATATTACTATAAGATAATATTATATATCACATATTATAATATCATATAATATATTACAAATAAAATATTGCTAATATAATATAATATTATATTATTATATTGATATATATAATATTATAATATAATATATGATATTATCATATTTTAGGGGTATTATACTAAAATTAGTTTTTTTTCATGTAAAATTACCTCTGAACAAATATAGGCAAATATTTTTAGAGATATTTTTTCAAATAATTTTTTTTATTAACTAGATGTGGTAAAATTTATTTTTCTCTACAATTTTTTTTAGGAAAATAGATATAGAGAAAACTTTTTTAACAAAAATTTTCTTAGAAAAATACCAAATAAGTACCAAGTATCCTTAACCTTCCAAATCCTTTCCAAAATCAAATTTTGAATATAAGTCTCTTGGCACAACCAAGCACAAGCGGAAAAAGCATACTATATATAATAAAATTTTTAAGGTAACAAAAAAAAACCATTAATAAGTTTAGGCTCATTCCATATTGCCATTGGATGCACTTATGCACTTGTGTATGAATATCTAGGTGCACACATGCACAATGAGATATCAACTTAAGCACTTGTTCATCACTAATACCCTAAGCAGGTCACAATTTGAGAGGTTTAATTAATTGCACCCATCAATTTTAAGAGACAACCACTTGTCTAAGTTGCCCCTAACTTGTTTTGAGTAAATTCCTAAAAAAAGGTTGATATATATATATACACACACATGGATATACATATATGTACATATATACTGACATACATGCGTGTGTGAATGTATATATGTATACATGCATATTTGTGTATCTATATAAGGGTGTAAATATGTGTGTGCACGCTCGCACACCTATGTGTAAGAATATGTTCATATTTGTATTATATATATATATATATATGTGTGTGTGTGTGTGTGAGCCTAAATAGTAACATATATACATACATACATATATAGAAAGTAGAGTTAATATGTGGGTGCCTACATAATGATTCAAATAATGTCAACCTTGATTGGATGATGTGGATTTTTTATCAATGATTTAGATTATTGGATGTGTTCTATTCTCTTTAAATTATTTACTACAAAAAATTACGTAATTTGAAGGTGGATTCATAGATGATGAATAGGCTAAAGATCTCTAAGTCAAATGATTTTTTGATTATAAGCAACTTTGGGAATAGTAAAGCCTATCTAACAAACCGAATCATTGATGCATGCCCTTTGTCATGTACATAGCTAATATCTACCTTATTTGATCCATTATATAGGCATTCATATATTAATTTTACTCGTATGTATGTGTATATGAGTATGGATAGAAATTCAAAAGTACATATTTTCATTTTATGGCCTAATCATTGAATTTGATAATGGATGTAGAACTCTCTATTTATATATTATGCATGTTAACACTATAATTATAAATATAGTAATTCGGATTTTGATTTTTACCATAAAGATGAGGGTAAATTTATTTTCTTAGGAAATCATTTCTTTGCCATTTCTTGCACATTTTTTTAAAATATGAGGAATATAAAAAAAAAAGACCAATATTTACATTTCCCACGTTCATCAATTTAAGGTTTGTGATTTTTTTTATTTTCTTGTTAGGAAACCGGCTCCATCACATCTGCTCAAACCCATTTTTAAACCTCTTTAATTAAGCTTTTACCTAATGCCTTATATCCTTTGATTTCCTCTAAACTATGGCACCACTTATCTATAGTCAAAAGCATGAAAGCAAAAGCCTTAATTTTGACTCAATTCTAAATTTTATGTTCCTATTCTAATTTTCCTAATCCTACAAAAATATTATAGTTTATACGTAAAATCCGCAAAAAGACTAATGTTTCAAAGGAATAAATGCATTAGTCAAAGAAATATTTGGAATATTTTATGTCCGTGCAAGCCCAATGGAAGCAATTAATCAGCAAATTATTACCTCTCAATTAATTTGAAGGTCATGTTTATCCTTGCACTCGATCTAAATTCATTATTTAAACAAAATATCAAAGATGCCTTTAGATTTTTAAATAATAAGATTAACTGGTATTGGTAATTTGTATGAAATAATTAATACTCAGATTTGATCTCATGTGTCGCTTATAATTGTTCTATTTTATTTATTATTTATGCATTAATTTAAACATGCGATGCATTAAATGTTCTTATCATGTGGAGCAATCATATGGCGCGGCAACTATATATATATATACATATTGCATCATTTTGTTTTCTACTCTCTTCATCACTTATCGTATAATATTTTTGCTCATAATCAATTCATATACAAGTCATGTATTAATGTTGTGCGAGTGTTGATTTGGCGAGTAGTATATGACCTATAAATCATATCATGTTGAGGTTAAGCATTGAATCAGTATAACGCAATATTTTAATATTATCTGTGCACAACTTTTTGTCTTATTCTTCATGTCATGGAGATGAAATCATATAACATGGTTCCAAATTTGTTCATTTGAAATGTGATATTCTTTCTTCGATCGCCTCTCTGTTTTCTTTTCTTTGATCCTTTAGTTATTCAGTATCTCTAGCTAGTGCTGGGGTATCCAAAAAAAACAAAGGGGAAAAAGTCAAGCAAAGCATAAAGCATTGCTCTAATATAAGATTAAGCCAGCATGCAGTTCCATTTGATGGTAATATATATAATTAGTTGTAACCATATATAAAGCTATCCCATAGGGGTATATATATATATATATATATATATATATATATATATATATATATATATATATATATATATATACAAGCAAGCGTGCAATTAATAACTAGTCACTGACAATCCTAATTAATTAAGGCATATTATCGCTAATTATTTATACAAACAAGGGAGTATATATAAGTAACAAAAAAATTTCCCTCCAAAGAGACGCATGAACTACCGGCCTCTGCAGGCAAAGTAAGAAGATAAGAACGTACATTAATCAAGCTGCACCAGGCCAAGGCTCTGAGAGAGCCTCAGGGACAGGAAGCACAAGTAGATGGCCAGTAGACCAAACCCCAAGATCCTATCCAGCTTCATGTCCTTCCGAGGCAGCAGCACCAGAGCCCACAACAGACCTCCTATCATGAAGCCTAGAATCTCAAACAGCGCAGGCGCCACTGGGATCACAAAGGGAGCTGGGTGCACCGCCCAAGCTGACACCACAAGAGATAACCCCAAGCCAGCCAATGTGTTGAAGATGGGCCCAGCATAGCACCCAGAGATCGCAATCTGGGCGCCATCCTGTCCCCCATTCGTGGCCATTGCAACGTTTGCTATCAGGTCCCCAATGGAGTTGCCCCATGCCAAGACTGTCAACCCTAGAATGGCAGGACTTATTCCAAATATGTACCCCAGGGACACCAGCAATCCCACCAGCTCCTCAGCTATGATGTAAGTCCACAGAACGCTCATCAGAAACCCTCCTGCCAGCCATGGGAACAAGAACTTCCTCGGTGGGCAAGACTTCATGGTGGTGTGGAGTGCGATGAGACCCAAGACCAAACCCACCAAGCTTGCATAAAGATAGATGGTCAATCCGTCTTTCGAGGCCATCCCCCCTCTCTTGGAGTTCCAAAGGGTTGCGACCAAGATAGGTGCCAAGGCAGCTGAAGCCACCGCAAATGGTCTCGACCACCTCTCCTCCGAAACATCAGGTATGGTCAGCCTCCTCGGTAGATAGAGAGGCATGTCGATGACGTAAAAGAACCACCGAAGGTAGTATGACACCGTAGACTTGAGTCTAATTATTAGGTGACTTGACGAGCTCTCTTCTTCTTCTTCTTCCTCCTCCTCCTCCTCCTCCTCCCGCTCCTCCTCCTGGCTCGCAGGGGTAGCCTCCTTCATGACCGACGTCGACACGGGTTCGTGGAGCTCCTCATGGTCGAGGATCGGCATGACGAGGTCCTCATACTTCTCGCGGCAGAAGTGGGTGGCCGACACGATGGAGACGTAGACAAAGTAGAGGGAGGTGAAGGCCATCGCGCCCCAGATGGTGATCCGACCGACGACGAAGATTGCGAGGAGCGAAGAGAGAACGATGATGAAGAAGCACACATCACGCACAAAGCTGGAGCGGTCGATGCGGATCGCGTGGGGCAGTGAGCTGCTCGCCGCCGCACACACGTTGATGATGCCGACGACGACGCATGAGACGAAGAATGCACCCCCGAGCACACTGCTGAGCCCCACCTCCCCCGAGCCCGAGCGGAATGAGACGATGCTAGCAAACACGTCCGGCGAGCCGTTTCCCAGCGAAAGCAGTGTGACCCCCGCTATGGTGGGGGAGAGGTTCAGAACCTTGGACAAGCTCTCAACCGAGGAGCAGAAGTATTGCGAGGCCGTGTTACCCAGCAGATAGAAGAGCACCAGAAGCCAGAGGGCTAGGAGACCATACCCTAGCGGAGAGTATCTCCCACAGAGGCAGTAGAAGATGCGGAGATAGTTGACATAGCCTTGGGACACGCATGGGAGTGGGTCTTAAGGTAGAGGCACTTGGAGTGGGGGGCCTTCAGTTTGTGGAGCCCAATGCAGCCAACTCCCCTGGGAGCCTGAGGGCCTGCGAGATGAATGAAAGTGGTGGGGGAACGGATGTGGGAGGTGAAGAAGAAACACAGGAGGAGGAGGAAGGCTGTGTTGATGAAGGCCTTAGCATTGTCGGAGAGAGCAAAAGCCGCCATTAATAATGCAAGCAGAGATATCTTCAAACCCTATCAGAAAAGAGGGACGCTTATAAGGTGCATGCCTGATGGAAGAAATAGTGGGTGGCAGTCAGTCATGGCTTTAAGAGATGCATGCATGCATGCATAGGTTAATTTGGTGCAGTGAGGTGGTGACTCGATCGAGCGATCTTTTTTTTGTAGAACATATCGTCGATCGAGAAGTGTAGTTGTCTTTAGATCCAAAAGAATGATAAGAAAAGACATGGGCTTTTTCACATAACGATCCTTAAGTTATTAGGTGCTTCGGAATGGTCTTGGGAGTCTTCTCAAAACCATATCGTCATCGGAGGGGAAGCATATATGAGAAGAAAGAGGTGATCGGAGTGGAAGCAAGGAGACGTGCTCTCTCTAACGCTTCTAAGTTTATAGGCCCTTTTTTAGCCTTCTGAAGCTTTGGATTCTTGAGCCTTTTATAGACCGGTGGTGTGATTTGAGAAGGGAATCATCATTTGTCTGAAGAACGAAGAAAATTACAATGGGGGTACTGGAGAGGAGGGGATCGATCATCAGCTGGTCCAATGGAAGGCACAACACCCAGAAACGTTTCCAACTAATTAAGGAGAGAATTTGGACAACGAGGGAATCAATTAAAGGTGGGGGCCATGTACAGAATCCCAATGGTATTGGAAAACTTTGCTGTTCGGTGCTCTGGGGATCGAGTAGTTGCTAGCTTGCCACTGATGGCCGATGGGAGAGCATGCAGCAGCGCGGGGTCATACGTGTTACACGTGACGCTAATTTTTTAAACGTTCTTCAGAGTACTTAGTGTTACACTGTTACTGCACACTGGAGCCAGGTTCCTGGAAATTGCTGGAGAAAAAAAAATCCTCATATTTTGATTGAAAGTAAAAAAAAAAAAAAAATTGACGTAAGAAAATACCTATTGGCCGTATTATTGATATTAGGGTACAGCGAGCGAGGGACGAGCGTACGTGATGCTGGCCTGAACCGACTGGATGGGACGAAGGAATTGCACGTACCACGTGGAAGTAGACAAAAGCACGTACGTACTCTCTCTCATCCATTACTTTACTTGACGTACATGAAATAAGCTCCAAAGTCCTCAGAGGCAGCGTAACCGTCCGCCCGTCAGTCCGTCCGTCCGACGCCGGAAAAGAAGGAAGCGGACTGTGCGAGGCCGTGGCAGAGACTGTTGGGTTTGCGAAAGTAGAGATCTCCTAAATTTAAATCCCTTCCTCTTTCGGTAGTCCGCCTCTTTTACTACGGGTGAAATAAGAGACCCAATCTAAGTTTAAAGATCCATCCATTGGGTTGGATTCAAAATTTAAATTAGATCTAAATTCAAGTTATGTTTGCGATCAACTTTATTTCAATCTTGTTTGACCTAATTTTAACAATATATCATTAAGATTTAATTTAAATTAATAAAAATATATTTAAACCAATATAAAACCTCAATCAATCCGGCTTAAAAAATTGAAATCATATGAAACTCTTATCTGCAACTCACAATATCTTTCACAATTGGATCGGTTGGATCAGTTCTCATTCAAAATGATTCCTCTTTTCCATTCCAACAACTAGTCTTATTTTATCTCTATTCTCTTAGTTATGCTTAAATATTTATTCTAGCCAGTACACTAATACACATACAAATAATAGCTTCTAAATTTAAAAATAATCAATTATTTGAATAAAATTAAAATTTATTGACTTAAAGTTCAAGTTTAACTCAACTCCATTTAGTTTTATTTAAATCTATGATGATTTAATATTTAATTATTAATTAATATATTTTAATTATAGAAGAATAACTTGATATTTTAATCAAACTACATTCCATTCTAATTCGGTCTCAATCCAAATGTGAACATCTTTGTTTGAGTTTGGATTATATTTAGGTTCCGACCCAACCTAAGTTTTTGCTTGATCTAAATTTCTTTGCATGGGCTTAACCTAATCAGATTATACTAGCTAATGAATTTAAAATCTTGACCTAAATTCAATTTTAGATTGGGGGCAAGGCCAAGAGTACTGCCTTCTCGATGTAACGAGCTAACTCAATCCATGTAGCTAGCAATCCCAAGAAACATCCATCCCAAAGCGAAATATTAGTAGTTGGTTAAGTTACGCTTGTTGTGATCAGTTTGCATGGTGTAGTTTATTATAACATGTACGGGTATACAACCAAACAGAAAACAGTGACAGTGCACGCTTTCCTGTAAAACATGCTTCAGTGTTTACCATATGCTGGATAATTTAATGTTAATTAAACCATGCTTTACAACTTTTATTTAAATCAGCTTTACTTAAGATGAACTAGAAATAAAAGACAAGTTATATATATCGGTTTCAAGGTCATGAAATTTCTTTATAATGTGGCCTCTAAGTGTATAATTTAATAATATTGTGGTATAAAATAGACGTACGTATAATTAATGCACGTGCAAAGGGAAGACGGAGGATGTGCCTATTTGATTTGGGTGCAGCTCATCAAGGAGGGAGTTGTATTTCTTCTGGAATCTTATATATGAGAAGATATTGGTGAATGCTCATGTCACGATCTATATATCTTGGAGCACAGGGTTGTTGCAACAATAATTAAGAAATAACAAGGGACGAAGTAGATTGAATAAATCATCTACTTTAACAAAATAAGGATCAGTTATGCTTTCAGTCATGCGTTCAAATCACCTTTCCTTCTCTTCGGCAGATTATGTTAGTTTTCTTGAAGATATATCTAAATGACTGAAGCTAAAGCATATGTAGTTTAAGAGGGTGCAGAGGTTAACGTTGATCAAGGCCAAGCAGTATAATATAAGAGATGTTCTATATACATTAAGAATTTGAATTGATTATACTTTAAAAAAAATCTGTTTAGATTCAAATAGAATTAGATTTGAATGATAAAAATTTTACATTGATGATTTGAGCCATTAGATGTAATATATTATCTTTAAAATACTTATACACTATAATCATGTAATTTGAAGATTCTTAACTTAGACATCAAAAGATTATATATATATTATTTTACATTATATAAATTATTTACTTAAATTATATGAGTTTTAGTGTATAAATATTTAGGGCTGATGCATCACATTCAATGGCTCAAACCATTGATATAGGACTCTCATGATCCAATGAAATCTTGATCTGACATAAAATCAAGTACTTACTTCTCTTCCTTTCTTTCTCTCTATGTATGATAGTTTTAAAATCAAAAATTATTATCATTTGATTTCATTTATCAATTTTTATATCCAAATATGTACTTTATTTATGTCAAAAATACATTAATTATCTGACTAACCTCTCATCAATACTCTTTCTTTCTATCTCAAACTATCTTATAAAAGTTCTAAACCCATTTCTTTAGTTTAGTTTTTAAATTGCTTGAATTATTTCTCTTTGGACCTTATCATTTGCTCTTTATTATCCCATTTCTCAAACGATACATTAGCACATCACTCTTTTTAAGTACGTTAAAGAAAAGTTTCGCACGCTCGAAAGTTTCTATATGCTTCTTTTTGTCTAATATGTATTCTTATACAAAGAGTAAGATATTGATTAATATATCTATATTCATATATATATATATATAGAATGAATATAGATGCCAATATGGATACTGATCATATAGAATATTCATATATGTATCTATTTTAAATTAATCCATATACAAATTGAATAGTAAAGGTATGGTAGATAAATTAAGTCAATATTATATTAATATACTCACTTATTCTTCTTTAAAATTTATAAGTTTTATAAAAGATTAAGTAGGACTACAAGAAAAACTAAATATTAGGATAAGGGTTGAAAAATTGTTTATCCATAACCGTATTTGAAGAGTTATCATTCATCAATTAGCAAAATTAATATTAAATTTAATATTAACATAACTTTTATTATTTTAAAAATTATTATATATTTATATAATAAATATATAAATTTAAATTTAAAATTATTTATATTTATGAGCATCTTCATATTAAATTATTATATTTAAATAATCTATAATATATAGTTAATTTTATTTAAATTATAAATATTATTTAATATATATAATAATGTTAGATATATATTTTTTATTTATAATATTTAAATATATAATATTTTTAAAATAATTTTACAAAGAATCCTTGTTTTTTAGTAGAGTATTATAAAATCTAGCTGAAAAAAAGGCAACCAGTTAGAAGATAAAATATCGATTGCAAATATAAATAAAATTTAATATAATATGTAATATAGGTTAAATCTTATATTTTTTTCAAATTCGAATTAATAGTACTAAGGTAAATAAAAAGCAGTAATCATCTAATGGCTAAGTGCAGGATTACTAGATATATGAGATTTGTAATAATATTATATTATCACATATCAAACACCATATGATACAAAGCAATTCACTTCCCTTTTAACCTTTCATCCTCCAAGTTCATTCTTTGAGCTTTCATCTTTTGTGGATGAGCACATTCATGATCATTTTCTTTTAGTTAGTGCAAAATACCATTTAAGCTTAAGTTATAAAAATAAATAAATTGGGCTGATGGTAGACATGGGCTAAATCAGTGAGGAATGTCAATGTTGGCTAAATATATTTGAATTTGAAATATACTTTGTCCAGTGACCCCATTTGAAATAATTTTGATGGGGCCAATAAGCCCCATGAACAATGGTAATCTTACCGGGGTTGGACTAGTTGTTTCTGGAGTCGGCCCCGAGAAGATAACCCCTCAACCCCGAGAAGACAACCCCTCGGCTCTGGGAAGATACCCCCTCGCCTCAGCCAAACAGCCCCTAGGCCCCAAAAAGACTCCCCATCGGCCTCAGGAAGACATCCCTTTGGCCTCGGGAAGACACTCCCTTGGCCTTAGCAAGACAGCCCCTCGGCTTCGAGAAGACACCTTCTCGGCCATGAACAGTGCTCGGCCTCTTCCCCTCGGCCCCCTCAACCTTGGCCTTGGCCATGAACAGTGCTCGGCCCCCTCAGCCTCGGCCTCGCCATAAACAGTACTCGGCCATGAACAGTGCTTGGCCCCCTCAGCCTTGGTCTCGGCCATGAACAGTGCTTGGCCCCCTCAGCCTCGGCTTTGGCCATGAACAATGCTTGGCCATGAATAGTGCTCAACCCCTCAGCCTCGACCTCGGCCATGAACTGTGCTCGGCCCCCTCAACCTCGGCCATGAACCTCGGCCATGAACAGCGCTCAGCCCCCTTAGCCTCGGCCTCGGCCTTGGCCATGAACAGTGCTCGGCCCCCTCAACCTCGGTCTCGGCCATGAACAGTCGGCCATGAACAGCTCCCCTCAGCCTCGGCCTTGGCCATGAACAGTACTCAGCCCCTCAGCCTCGGCCTCAGCCATGAATAGTGCTCAGTCCCCTCAACCTCGGCCTCGGCCATGAATAGTGCTCGGCCTCCTCAGTCTCGACCTCGGCCATGAACAGTGCTCGGCCCCCCCAGCCTCAGCTATGAACAGTGCTCGGCCCCCTCAACCTCGGCCTCGGCCATGAACAATGCTCGGCCCACTTAGCCTCGGCCTTGGCCATGAACATGCTCGGCCTCCGCAGCCTCAGCCTCGGCCATGAACAGTGCTCGGCCCCCTTAGCCTCAACTTCGGCCATGAACAGTGCTCTATCCCCTCGGCCTCGGCCTCGGCCATGAACAATGTTCGGCCATGCAAGTATTCACCTACGGCCTTCTTAGAGCTCATCCAAGGGTATGAACAGTGCTATGCATGTACTCTATAATCAATGCTCTACGAGGGATAGAGTCGGCTTCAGCTTCAAGCTTCATCTTCCGCCTCAGCAACTACACTATGGGGCCCACGTGCTTGACTTTATCGCCCATCACTGTCCGCACAAGACAGCAGAAGGGTGGCATGGAGGACACGTCTGGAAAATGCCGTAACAGGCTGTCCAAATCAAGCAGTACCTGCCAACTATGCGGTCATCCATATTTGATAGGACATGGCCTGTACTTCTGACATGCCACTAAGAAGCAAGCCCTGTCATTGCTGCCATCATCATAAATGCTCTGACAAGTGATCATGCCCCAAGTCTCATAGACTCCAAGCATCAATAAATGGGTAAGAGGGACACCCGACGAGGTAACGGATAACTCACTACACTCCCAAACGTTTATCTTGCTCACAGAGAGCACGGCTCTGAGCCCCTCTCTTCTTCCCTCTTTCGAGCTTCGTCAAGCTCATGGCTATTGCCCAGAGCACTGACTTGAGCATCGGAGGGTTCCCGCTAGAATCTCTGGTCCCTGGGACTTGTTTGCAGGCTCCCAGGCGCAAGAAGCTCGTCGAAGAATCCCGAGCTTACTAGAGAAGGCGACTGGATGCTCGCCAACATTCGAGAAGGAGGATTTGGCGTCAACAAATTTATATGCGATTTTATGGTTGGAGGGGAGCTCTGGCTCTGGCTCCATCACATGGATTCATAGCATCAGTTTCACCAATCACCATCATATATTAGTAATGCAATGCTTTAAAAAATAATTTTATATCAAAAAAAAAGTTTAAAATATTTATAACTTAAGCTTATTTGCTATTCATTAATTTTAACTTGAGTTCTTTTTTTTACTATATGATTTCTGATGTGGCTAATAAAAGCCACATAGGTGTTAACGACCAAAATTACATAATGGCGAGAGTAGCTAGGATAACAACGGCCTCAAAGCGGCCCCGGCTCCTAGACGGCTCCAAATCATGATCAGCCCTGAAGCGGCCCCTGTTCCTGAGCGGCCCCAAAGCGGCACCAGCTCCTAGGCGGTCCTAGCTTTCAAGCGGCCCTAGTTCATGATTGGCCCTGAAGTGGCTCCTGTTCCTGAGCGGCCCCCAAAGCACCCTCGGCTCCTAGGTGGTCCCGGCTTCTACGCAGCCCCAGTTCATGATCGACCCTAAAGCAGCCCATGTTCCTGAGCGGCCCCAAAGTGTCCCCGACTCCTAGGCGATCCCGACTTCTAGGCAGTCCTAGTTCATGATTGGCCCTGAAGCAGCCCCTGTTCCTGAGCAGCCCCGGCTCCTAGGTGGCCTTGGCTTCTAGGCGGCCCTAGTTCATGATCGGCCCTAAAGTAGCCTCTATTCCTGAGCGGCCCCAGGCGGCCCCGGCTCCTAGGCGGTCCCAGCTTCTAGGCGACCCTAGTTCATGATAGGCCCTGAAGCGGCCCCTGTTCTTATTTTATCTTATTTTCAAGACTAACTTCAGCTTCCCTAGCAAGCCTTCACTTCTGATAAGGCTGGACCCATCGATCATCTATGAGTCATATATGTCTAATAAGACAATCTCCATCGATTCGGCATAAGCCTAAGAAATTACAATCCATCATGAAGCATTAATGACTCTGATCAAGATGAACCCAAGAAGTCATAATTCATCATGAAGCATTAATGACTCTGATCAAGATAAGCCAAAATAGTCATCATCTACCATAAAAAGTGCCAATCACTCAGTTTAAATAGGGTAAATCCCATTAGTTCTGACATTTCATTGGCAAAAGTCGTGGATCATCATGAGATTCCAAAGCTTTTGAATTAAGTTACACAGACCCCAAGTATCAATAAAATGGGTAATAGGGACCCCTGATGAAGAAATGAGCACTAAAACACTCGGAGTTTTTTGATCATCTTCTTCTTAACTCTCTCTCTTGAGCTTTTTCAAGCTCACAGCTGTGATTCTGATCACTAACTTGAGCGTCGAAGGATCTTTGTCGGAATATCCGGTTCCCGAGACTTCTTGTAGATCTCGATGCCGGAGTAAAGCTTCTTCAGCAATTTGATGACACTTCCACTGATGCTCAAGGACATCAACTCAAGGTGATCAGACATCATTAGATTGGCGTGCCGGGTAGGGGTTGGCATAGAAGGATAGCTCTGTAACTCTGAACTAATAAGCTCGCCCCCTCTTGAACAACAATGGTGGTGACACATATTCAAGAGGCTTCTTCCAGTTATATTGGAGGGCATTCCTTCCATGTCGAGCAACCGAAGGCTAATCTCCCTATTCTTTCTTCGCCACTAGTCTTATCTACTCCCCATGAACAACTGGCCACTCTTATCCAGCAAGTCCAAGCTCTTGTTGGGATGGTCCGTGAGTTGCAAGGGCAATAGCCGATAGCTATTCAGCAACTACTCGGACATCCCATACCGCTTGCTACAGCTCTCCCGGCTAGTCAACAATCTACCTACAGAAGACCCTCTCTAGAGGAGCATCACCATCATCATGCTCCGTTCAGGCACCACCACCAAGAAACTTTCAAAAGATCACGGTCTTCTACCCATCACTCGAGTAGCCCCTCCTCAAAACATAGACGAGGAAAGGAACCCAGACGGATACACTGCCATCAGCACCACCGCTCTCTCCATTCGTCTTCTGAATCAATGAGCGAGGACCTTAATTATTAGATGGAGAGGCGTTTGGATGAGCAAGACCGATGGTTGGAAGAGCTCAGTCAAAAGCTCAATAATCAACTAGGGATGGATTATGACACTCGTCCACCCCTTACCTGTTGGATTATGGAAGAGATTGTTCCTCAAAGGTTTGTCTTCCCCAACTGGATCCTTATGATGGCACTATGGATCCACTGGATCATCTGGAGAGTTATAAAGCTCTCATGTAAGTTCAAGGGACAGCTGATGCCCTTCTATATATTGTTTTCCTGCTACCCTTCGGAAGGCTACTCGTGCTTGGTATTCTCATCTACTCCCATGCAGCATCGATTCCTTCCGACAGTTGGAAAAAACCTTCTTAGTGCATTTCGATGCCTGTCGGAAGATCCCACAAGTAGTAAATAGTTTATTCTTCGTTCAATAGAAAAAGAGAATTTTTGAAGGATTTTATGGTTTGGTTCAAGACAACAACCCTTGAGGTCTACCACCTCGATTATGCTATAGCCACTCTGGCCTGAAGCGAGGGCTCTATCCCTCTCACTTCACCTATTCGCTGAACAAAAGACCTTCCAATTCTTATGATGAGCTTCTAAGTCATGCATAGAAATATTTGTGTCGATGAAGCTGACTTCACTCGGAAGGATATTGAAAGAGGATCTAGCAAGAAACTAGTTTGGACGGAGCCAAGCGGACCTCCTCCCAAAAGCCTGAGCCCCCGTGCCGATCAGATAATCGGCGCCGAAACTTCACCCCCAGAGAAGAGAATTTTACACCTCTCCTTGCCCCCATGTCTCATATCCATATGGAGATTGAGAGCAAGCCCTATCTCCGGCATCCTCCTCCGTTATGGACGGATGTCGTTCACGACTAGAGTCGCTACTGCCGCTTCCATAGAGATTATGGCCATGACACTAAAGATTACCGTAATTTGAAGCATGCCATTAAGGAGCTCATCTAGTAGGACTACCTCGGAAAGTTTACCCAGATGAGGGAACCTTCGGTCATCTCGACTCTAATGGGACTCCGCCTGCTCAAGCCAACGTCGATAATGCTCCGACGGAGTGCACCGTAGGCATGCTTTCCTGGAGGGCAGCTACGCCTTCCAAAAGATTGAGGAGTGAGGAGAGAATAGAAAATGTAATCCCTTTCTCTAAAGGAAAATTAGCGGGGGGAGGGGGGAGGGGTAATATGAATGATGATAGCATCATTGTCTCCATGACAATCGCTAAACATCCTGTAAAAAGAATTTTGATGATAGTGGAAGCTCCACTAACATCCTCATTTATGATGCTTTTGTTTGGATGAACTTATCTCCTAGCTCTCTCTAACTAGTGACCATACCCCTCATTGGGTTCAAAGGAGATTCAGTGAAGGTGAAGGCAAAATTACTCTATCAGTCACGACAGAGTCCACCGTGCCAGAGCACTGTCCTAATAAGATTTTTAGTGGCCCAAGTGCCCTTGGCTTACAATGCCATCCTTGGTCGGCCTAACTTAAACCTCTTGGATGCGGTGATATATACTAAATGCCCGCTCATGAGATTTTCTACTAGTGGAGGAATTGACAAGATACGTAGGAAGCAAAATCCAGTGCAACTATACTATCATATGGCTCCCAGCCCTTAGGAGGCGGTGATTCCACTGGCCTCGGTGCTGCTAGATCCCAGAGAATCTGAAAGAAGGGGAGAGTTTGCCAAGCACTTATTATCCTACCCGCTGGGGGACGATCCTATGAAGACTGTACAAATCAGCAAGCTTCTTTCCCTGGAGATGGAGAATCAACTTTTTACTTTCTTATAGGTAAACTCAGATGTCTTCACCTGGTTAGCTGCAGACTTGTCCAGCATCCCTTCGAAGGTAATTACTCATAATCTTAATGTTGATCCAAAGTACCGGCCTATCTGAGAAAAGAAGAGAAGTTTTGCCCTCGAGCGGCAAAGATCCGTTGATGAAGAGGTCGACAAGCTGCTTGCTGCCGGCCATATCCAAGAAGCACAATACCTAGACTGGTTGGCCAATATGATGATGGTGCGAAAGGCCAGAGGAAGTTGAAGAATCTGCATCGACTTTATCGATCTCAATAAAGCATGTCCTAAAGACAGCTTTCTATTACCACAGATTGATCAATTGATGGACTCTATATCTGCCATGAACTCCTCAGCTTCATGGATGCCTTCTTGGGTACAACCAAATAAAGATGGATCTGACGGATGAAGAAAACATCTCTTTTATCACCAAGAAAGGTATCTATTGCTATAAGATAATGCCCTTTGGGTTGAATCATGCAGGGGCTACTTATCATAGACTGATGAATAAGGTCTTTAAAGACCAGATTGGGCACAACATGGAGGTGTATATGGATCATATGCTAACTAAGAGCACCTGCATCACCAACCATGTTACCGATTTAGAAGAAACATTCAGTAACCTCTGGCACCACTAAATAAAGCTTAACCCTCGCAAGTGTGCATTTGGGGCCACTGCCGAAAAATTCTTGGCTTTTTGGTAACCTAACGAGGGATTAAGGAAAATCTAAAGAAGATACAAGATATCCTTGACATGAGGCAACCAGTCAATAAAAAGATGCAATGGCTCACTGAAAGAGTGGCCGCTCTAAGCTGGTTCTTATCAAGATCAGCTGAGAGATGCTGCCCTTCTTCAAAGCCCTACAAAAGGCAAATGGCTTCGAGTGGATAAAAAGTTGTCAAAAAGCCTTCAAAGAGCTGAAGAAATTTTTATCCACACCGCCACTACTATCAAAGCCAAATAAAGGAGAAAAGCTCTTCCTTTATTTTGCCACCTCCCTAGAGGTCGTCAGTTCTGTTTTGGTACGCCTTGACCTGATGGAGCATAGAAAGCCCATCTATTACACCAGCAAAGTGCACCATGATGCGAAGGTCAGGTACTCCAGACCTAAAAAAAATATTTTTGGTTTAATCATCTTCACTCAGTGTCTCAGGCCATACTTTCAAGCCCATTCGATTGTGGTACTCACAGACCAGCCTCTTAGAGCTGTTCTGGCTTGCCCTCACACTTTAGGTCGGCTAGCAAAATGGCAATCAAATTGAAAGAATTCGATCTTCATTTCAATCCCGGTCTGCCCTAAAGTCCAAGATGCTAGCAGACTTTTTGGTGGAATGCACCTGGATGGAAGAGCACCCTAAGGACTTCCTAATGATATGTTCAGATGCTGATGAAGATGCGATGGAGGCTTAGATCCTTCATGTCGATGGTGCCTCCAACTCTCAGGGAAGTGGAGCTGGCCTTATCCTTACAAATCCAAAGGGCGTAGTATTAAAGTACGCTCTTTGATTTCTCTTTAAAACTATAAATAATAAGCCGAGTATGACCTTATTGACTGAAATTAAGCTTGCGCAGGAGTTCGGAGTGAAGCACCTTAGGGCCTTCACCGCTCTCAACTCATCTTCGGACAAATAATCAAGGAATATGAGGCTCGAGACCCCATTATGTCTCGTATTAAATAAGGTCAAGTCATTGACCTCTTCATTGGCTTATTTCACTATCAGTTATATTCCTAGGGGCGAAAATACTAGAGCCGATAACTTGTCTCGTCTAGCTACTTTGGTGGATAACGCATTGGGGAGAATATATGTTGAGCATCTGGAGCTCCCGAGTATTGACATAGTGGAAGAAGTTCTACTAGTGACTCAGGAGTCAACATTGATGGAGGCTTATATCCACTATCTTACTAACGTACTCTCCCCACTAATCCTATAGAAGCCAGGCTACTCAAGTGGAGGGCTTTTAAATTTATATTACTGAATGAGCAGTTATACAAGAAGTCTTTCTCTTATCCCTTCCTCAAATGTGTCAGTCCTATAGATGCCAACTATATATTCAGAGAGATCCATGAGGGCATATGTGGGAACCATTTGGGGGGCAGATCACTAGCGCACAAAGCTCTTCGCCAGGGGTATTATTTGCTCACTATGCAGAAAGATGATGCCAAACTAGTCCAGAAGTGCGACAGTTGCCAGCGATATTCCAATATCTAGCGACAGCCGGCCTCTCAGCTAAGTTCGCTCTCTGCTTCGTAGCCTTTCGCTCAGTAGGGAATGGATATACTTGGACTATTCCCCCCAGCTTCAGGTCAACAGAGGTTCTTACTTATCGCCATCGACTACTTAACCAAATGGGTTAAAGTCCATTCGTTAGCCAAAATCAACAAGAGCAAGGTGAAAGCATTCTTCAAAAATCTATTATCTGCCAGTTTGGCCTATCTCATACTATTATCACCAATAACGGTCACCAATTCGATAATGCTACGTTCAAAGCTTTTTGCAC
Source organism: Calamus simplicifolius (assembly GCA_900491605.1). Classification (NCBI taxonomy): domain Eukaryota; kingdom Viridiplantae; phylum Streptophyta; class Magnoliopsida; order Arecales; family Arecaceae; genus Calamus; species Calamus simplicifolius. Next base: position 610,700 of record UESW01004771.1, on the reverse strand, counting down.
CAAACAGGGTATTTGCCACCGATTTATTTCTATTGGACATCCACAGAAATGGAGAAGTAGAAGTCATGAATCAGACCATCCTTTGGGGACTTAGAACCTGACTAGATGAGTTTAAAGGCAAATAGGTGGAGGAACTCCTAAGTGTATTATGGGCATACCACATGATCTAAGAGTCCCCATAGGAGAGACTCCTTTTGACTAGATGAGTTTAAAGGTAAATAGGTGGAGGAACTCCTAAGTGCATTATGGGCATACCACATGACTCTAAGAGTCCTCATATGAGAGACTCCTTTTAGCCTCATCTTCGGATCTGAAATGGTCATCCTGGTGAAATTGGTCTTCCAAGCCTTCGGGTAGAATCATATAATGAAGAAGATAATTCTGATCCGCTAAGGGCTAACCTCAATCTTATCGATGAGGCATAGGACCAAGCACAGCTCAGAATGGCTATATTCTGCCAACAAGCAGCAAAATATTATAATGCCCAAATATGCCTCAAGACATTTCGCCCAGGAAATTTAATCCTCAGAAAGGCTAGGTATTCAAGCCAACCAAAGGAGGCAAGCTATCTTCAAATTGGGAGGGGCCCTATCGAGTTATCGAAGTACTTCGCCAAGGAGCATACCGACTCGAGAAGCTCGATGGGCGGGCGATTCCACGTAATTGGAATGCGGACAACCTTCGTTGGTATTATCAATAGTGAGTGTACTTAGCCAATGAATATAAGAAAAATTTTCAATTTCATCCTTCTATTTAGTTTGAAAATTTTTAAAAGGATGTTGGTGGCCCCGTGATCATAAGGAAACCCCTGGGCTGGCGCCGAGAAACCCCTGAGATGGTTTAATTCCTATAGACTGGGTAGCCCTGAGTCAAATTCTGGGCCAGCATTGAGAAACCCCATGATAGTTTTCAAAAGAACCTTGGCAGCCCCGTGATTGTAAGGAAACACCCAGGTCGGCATCGAAAAACCCCCGAGGTGATTCAATTCTAACGGTCTCGGCGGCCCCGAGTCAAACTCCCGAGCTGGCATCGAGAAACTCCTATGGTAGTTTTTAAAAGGACCTCATCAGTCTCGTGATCGTAAGGAAACCCCCAAGCCAGCACCGAGAAATCCCAAGGTGGTTCAATTTCTATGGTCTCGACAGTCCCAAGTCAAACTCTGACCCGGTACTGAGAAACCCCCATGGTAGTTTTCAAAAGGACCTCGGCAGCCCCATGATCATAAGAAAGCCCTCGGGCCGGCACCGAGAAACCCTCGAGGTGGTTCAATTCGACGGTCTCGGGAGGCCCGAGTCAAACTATCGGGTCGGCACCAAGAAACCCCCAAGGTGGTTCAATTTCTACGTCTCGGTGGTCCCGAGTCAAACTCTCAGGCCGGTATGAGAAACTCTCGTGGTAGTTTTCAAAAGGACCTCCGCAGCCCGTGATCATAAGAAAACCCCTGGATTGGCACCGAGAAACCTTTGAGATGGTTCAATTCCTACGGTCTCAGCGGCCACGAGTCAAACTCCCGGGCCGGCATCAAGAAACCCCCATGGTAGTTTTTAAAAGGACCTCGGCGGCCCCATGATCATAAGAAAACCCTCGGATCAACACCAAGAAACCCTCGAGATGGTTCAATTCCTATGGTCTTGGTGACCGAGTCAAACTCTGGGCTGGCACTGAGAAACCTCCGTGATAGTTTTCAAAAGGACCTCGATGACCCCATGATCGTAAGGAAACCCTCAGGTCAGCACCGAGAAACCCTTGAGGTGGTTCAATTCCTACGGTCTCGATGGTCCTGAGTCAAACTCTTGGGCCCACACCGAGAAATCTCCATGTTAGTTTTTAAAAGGACCTCGATGGCCCCATGATCATAAGGAAACCCCTAGGCCAGCACCGAGAAACCTCCAAGGTGGTTCAATTCCTACGATCTCGGCAGCCTCGAGTAAACTCTCGGGCCGTCACTGAGAAACCCCTATGGTAGTTTTCAAAAGGACCTCGATGGCCCCATGATCGTAAGGAAACCCTCGGACCGGCACCAAAAACTCTCGAAGTGGTTCAATTCCTACGGTCTCGGCCCCGAGTCAAACTCCCAAGCCGGCACCGAGAAACCCTGTGGTAGTTTTCAATAGGACCTCGGTGGCCCCATGATCATTAGGAAACCCCTGGGTCGGCACCGAAAAACCCCGAGGTGGTTCAATTCCTACGGTCTCAGCAGCCCTGAGTCAAACTCCTGGGCTAGCACCGAGAAACCTCTGTGGTAGTTTTCAAAAGGACCTCGGCGGCCCCATGATCGTTAGGAAACCCTCAGGCCGGCACTGAGAAACCCCCGAGGTGGTTCAATTCCCTACGGCCCCAACTCAAACTCCCACCAGCATCGAGAAACCTCATGGTAGTTTTTAAAAGGACCTCGGTGGCCCATGATCATAAGAAAACCCTGAGCTGGCATCGAGAAACCCCCGAGGTGATTCAATTCCTACGGTCTCGATGGCCCCGAGTCAACTCCCGGGATGGCACCAAGGAATCCCTAGAGTGATGGCTGCTATTAGTATCCGAGGAACACTTGACAAAAACTTGGGAGACTAAGGCAAACCCAAAATATTCCTATAAGTGCACCAAATTTCCAACTCTCTGAATGTACTCGAGAGACTGAAGGTATACCTTGTCGATTCTGAAGGCTAAAGCCAAGATATAATCACCAAAAGACTAAGGTGCTACAAAGAAGATAAGTTCATTATGTTTAAATAAATTTTTCTTTCCTTAATCTAATGATAATGTTATACAAAAGACTGACATTAGTTGGATTACAAAGCATTTGAAAAATAGAAAAGAAATAAACTCTAAGGTTCGGAGGGTCCCGACCCATCTTTGGTGTCGCTGCTCTCCAGATCCCCCTCTTCATCCTGAGGCCGAAGGCATTCCAGACCACTTATTTTAAAGGTCCGCAAGACCTTCTCTTTATACCTCTCGAAGCCGTGGGAGAAGGCGTCCATAGCCGCTTCACTCAACTCGCAGCAAAGGCAGTAGAACCTTTGTACTGCTCCATGCCTCCCGAGCTCGAGCCTCGGTGGCGGCCACCTTCTTCACAACTTGGACTTCGGCGGCAGCCAATTTTTTTACTATCTCACGGACCTGAGCCTCGACGGCGGTTTGATTCTCCCAGAAGGTCTGGGCATCTGCCTCTGCGATGGCCAACTTCTCCACGGTGGCTTGGGCCTCAGATTCGGCTTATTAGCTCTCTCCTCACATGCTCCAACCTGAGGAGAGCGCTTTCCAGCTTCTCCCTTAGCCTTATTATGGCATCCACCAGCTTGACCTGGCGACTCTGGCCTTGCTCTCGGCTTCCTCTGCCTAGGCTTTCAAAAAGCGGCTCCCCTCTTGAGCGGCTCGGAGCTCACTGGCCACCTTCTTCTCTTGGATCTGAACCTCAACCAATTCCTTAGCCAAGGTGCCGACTCGGGTTTTGGTGGCCTCGGCGCAGATATCCCGGAAGATAAAGAGGTTGTTGGACATTTGTGCAAAGTAATCGGTTAGAAACTCGATTAAGATTAAAATAAAAGAGAAACAAAATCAATAGACATACCTGAAGGGCAGCGGTGAACAAAGTGTCAAGAGCATCGGCAATAGGCAAGCAGCGAAGCTCGCTGGAAGCCTAGGAGGCTGGACCACCTTAGTACATGCTCCGCCAGCGACCACGATTCGTCGCCATCACTTGGGAGGGCTGACTCTGGGTTTGTTGGTAGGGGACATCCCATCTTCCTCCGACATCGGTTGGGTGGCTGGCGAGGTATCATCCTCGACTTTCGCCACCAAAGGCATCCCAACCCTACCTCCGGCATGGCCTTACATTCGGGTTCGACGGGGGCCAAGGGTTCTTCCCTTGATGGCCCTGCCTTGACTTCCATATAAGGAACACCTGCTGCTGGTACTTCAGTGGGGGGATCCTTCCTTCTTGGCTCTTCCACTCTGGCAGCCTTAGGAGCAGCGGAAGGAGCTGTGGCCGATTAGGATGACTGCCCTGTTTTTCCCGATAAGCCTTCTTAGGTTTTGCCCTCACCATGTCACCGGTGGTCTCTTTTCTTTTGCGAAGGCCCACCACTAAAAAATCAGAAGAAAACTTCATTGCTGCATAAGGAAACGAAGACCATTAAACAAAAAAAGAAAAATAAAATAAAAATAAAGGAATGAATGATGACTAAGGATATGGTGCTCACCGGGTGCCGGTGTGGGCTGCATCGGTACTGCACCGGCTGCTGGCGCTATGCCAGCATCACAGAGGTTGTCCTCCGACGGAAGATCCCTGCAGGAAGGAAGATCGGATGAGATCAGTGCATAAAAAATCTCTCGGTCTTCCTCATTTATAGTCGCTTTCTTATTAGGACTAGTATTGAAAATGCCCCAGTCCGTCTTCACCCCCTCCAAATGAATATAGAAAAATTGGATTTTCATCCCTTGATTTTGGAGGGTAGGTCAAGTTTAACGGTTTTTTTGGGCCTAAAGGCAAAGCTCCACCACCCAGCCTTATCGGGGTTACGAAGTTTATACAATGCCCGAAATAAAGAAACTCGGCATGGATGCCATAAAAATAACAGAGAATAATAAAGGCACAGATAATCCGAATGAATTCGAAGTAGCTATGCCGGAACAAGGTCATACCTATCTAGGAGATTTATAAAGAATGGATGAAGAGAAAGATGAAGCCCGCTCTTAAAAAATTCTTCGTACAAGGCAATCCCACCAGACTGTCTGGAGGTTACCTTGTCACCAAAGCGGAGAGCAAAGATGTAGACACTATCAGGAATTTCATATTGAGCCCTAAGGTTCTTTATGTCTTGGGTAGTCATGGTGGAGACTATCCTCTCCAAACTTGCAGACTTAGAGAGGATAGTCGACGGAGATGCCATGCGGCTAGATGATCAAGAGGAAACCCTAGAGGGCGAAGGAGAAACTCTAGGGGGAAGAGGAGAAGCCCTAGGAGGAGGAGAGGAAGCCTTATGAGGAGGAGAAGAGGCCCTAGGTGGTGGTTGGGCGGTGATCGTCGGGCGACCGCGGATGGAGATACCACCAGGAGCTCGGCGCCGTGCCTGAAGGATCTCCTCCCAAGAGGGTTCAACCATGGGACCCTTACCTTTCCTACGAGAATCAGAATCTATGGAAGGAAAAAGCAAAGAAAGTAAAGGGGATTAATCTGGAGATCAAAGGGACAAAGGCAAAAGCTTGAAACTTAGAAGGCTCAGAAGACGAAGAAAGCACAAGGGAGACAATGAGGGTATGAAAGGCCCGAAGGGCGGGCAGAACAGTCTTTATACATAATTTTTGAATATCCCACCTACTACAGTGCCATGTGGAGATTCATGAATGAAGATACCGTCCAGCTATCTGCAAACCCTCCATCGATCAAGATACGATGCTTCGGTGGGGCATAAATGGCGCGATCTGTACTCAATGATGGGACAAAGATAGGAACAATCCAATAATGACACTCCACCCTTTTTCGTTGCTCAAGAATATTTTCCTCAATCCCCTCGCAGACCACATCACTTTTGATGCCATTCCTTAAATGATGAGAAGACTTCGAAAAGACTTTACCTTCTCAAGGACACGTACTTGCCTCCACTAATTTATGGCGAGCAGGGGAGTTTGCGCTCCTTTCTCTTGGCACACGCTGCGTGCGTGAGCGCCAAGACTCAGGAGCGGGGGGGCATATGATATGGCTGATAAAAGTCATGTGAGGGTTAACGACCAAAATTACCTAATAACGAGAGTAGCTAGGATAACAACGGCCCCGGCTCCTAGGCGGTCTCAGCTTCTAGGCGCCCTAGTTCATGATCAGCTCTAAAGTGGCCCCTGTTCCTGAGTGGCCCCAAAGTGGCCCCGGCTCCTAGGTGGTCCCGACTCCCAAGCAGCTCTAGTTCATGATTAGCCCTGAAGCGGCCCCTATTCCTGAGTGGCCCCAAAGCGGCCCAGAATCCTAGGCGGTCCGGCTTCTAGACGGCCCTAGTTCATGATCGGCTGCCTTGAAGTAGCCCATGTTCCTGAGTGGCCCCAAAGTAGCTCCGACTCCTAGGCGGCCCCAGTTATGGTTGGCCCTGAAGTGGCCCCTATTCCTGAGCGGCTCTAAAGCGGCTCCGGCTCCTAGGCGGTCCCAGCTTTTAGGCGGCCCAGTTTATGATCGGCCCTGAAGTGGCCCCTGTTCCTGAGCTGCCCCAAAGCGGCCCTGGCTCCTAAGCGGTCCCGGCTTCTAGGTGGCCCCAGTTCATGATTGGTCCTGAAGTGGCCCCTATTCCTGAGCGGCCTCAAAGCGGTCTCGGCTCCTATGCGGTCCCGGCTTTTAGGCGGCCCCAGTTCATGATCGGCCCTGAAGCGGCCCCTGTTCCTGAGCGGTCCTAAGGTGGCTCCGACTCCTAGGCGGCCCCGGCTTCATGATTGGCCCTGAAGCGGCCCCTATTCTTGAGCGGCCCCTATTTTTATTTTGTTTTATTTTCAAGACTAACTTCAGCTTCCCTAGCAAGCTTTCACTTCTGGCAAGGCTGGACCCACCGACCATCTATGAGTCATATACGTCTAATAAGACAATCTCCATCGATTCCAGTGCAAGGCCAAGAAGTCACAATCTATCATGAAGTATTAATGACTCTGATCAAGATGAACCCAAGAAATCACAATCCATCATGAAGCATTAATGACTTTGATCAAGATAGGCCCACATATTCGTCATCTGTCATAAAAAGTACCAATCATTCAATTCAGATGGGGTAAATCCTACTAGTTCTGACATTCTATTGGCAAAAGTTATGGATCATTATGAGATTCCAAAGCTTTCGAAGCAAGTTACATAGACCTCAAGTACCAATAAAATGGATAATAGGGACCCCTGATGAAGGTATGAGCACTAAAACATTTGAAGGAGTTTTTGGATCATCTTCTTTCTAATCTCGAGCTTCTTCAAGCTCACGGCTATGATTCTGATCACTAATTTGAGCGTTGAGGGTTCCTGTCGAAATACTGGTTCTCGAGACTTCTTGCAAATCTCAACGTCAGAGCAAAGCTTCTTCAGCAATTTGATGATACTTTCATTGATGCTTAAGAACATCAGCTTAAGATGATCAGACATTATCAATTTCAAAATCAAAGGAGGAGATTGAAACTGTTGAGGAATTCTTTATTGTCCATTGGATAACCTCGATGAGATTGGGACCGTTGAGATTGCGGACACTTGTCATAAAGAGACCCTTCCGCAAAAGAACTTACCGAGGATATAATCCAAACAAAGGCGTGAGTGGAGGCCGTTTTTAAGTGACACCAAAGTCCCAGCCTACCGTCCATTCGTTCTGCTGTTGTGGTGGGTGTTTTACCAAAAATTTTGATGTTAAAAAGTTTTCAACAAGTGACAACCTCACATCTTGATGGTAATTCTGTTATCATATTTTTACGATAACGTAATTTTCACAATAAATTGATTGTTCAAGCACAGATAACCTGAATGTATGCTTGGATTTATTTATTGAATTAAACATCAAGATCATAAACATTTTTATAGTTTTATTTTTTTATTATGTTTGGATGCCAACAACTATCAGTTAAATAGCGAATATACCCATAATGGATCATCGAGTAGGATTCATATCAAAGGGACAGCTTAGTCCTTTTATACGAGTTGATACCCAACCACCGTTTACCTAAACGGCTAAACCCAAAACCCTCGGAGCGGTCGAACGCCCAAGCCCAGCAGGACTGGGGGGTTTCAGGGTTTAGGGTTTGCGGCTACGTTTTGGCCAATAACATGCGGCCTCCGAGGGGCGGTGGCGGTTTCAGGGGAGGAAGGGACGGCGGAGGCCGCGGCGGTTTCAGGGGAGGAAGGGACGGCGGCCGTGGCGGCCGCGGCGGCAGAGGGGGCCGTGGTAGCTTTCGCGACGAAGGTCCTCCAGCTGAAGTCGTAGGTATGTTTCTCCTCCACCGCATCCCTGATTCCTTCTCAAGTGTCCATTTTCCTGTGGTTTATGCTCTATTTCTGCTTATTTTTTCAGAGGTTTCTACGTTCCTTCACGCTTGCGAGGGAGATGCGGTCACGAAACTCACAAATGAGAAGATACCATACTTCAATGCGCCAATATATCTGCTGAACAAGACCCAGATCGGGAAAGTGGATGAAATATTTGGGCCCATCAATGAATCTGTGAGCATTTTATCTTTTATTCGATCACCATCAGTGGATTTATTGTCCTCTTGAAGGTTATTTTTCTTTGTTTTGATTGTTGTTCAGTTTGGAACTTGAAACTTAAACTCGGTTGACGATTTAGTAATCCTGACTTTTTTTTTTTGGGTTCTCTTTTTCGCAGTACTTTTCGATTAAGATGATGGAGGGCGTCATAGCCACTTCATATGGTCCTGGAGACAAGTTTTTTATTGATCCCGCCAAGCTTTTGCCACTTTCACGGTTCCTACCACAGCCAAAGTATGGACTTTCTTTTCCTCCCACCAGCATCTAGTGGCTAATGCACGTCTAAAACTGTTCTTCTTTTCTTTTCTTTTTGAGATTTGAAATTATCTTCTGAGGAGCATTGATAGAGTTTGGCATCCTTTAGCTGCCGCACGCTCATACTTATCGAAATGAGAGGAAGACATGCTTGGTTTGCATTTGTCTTTTGATTAGACTTGCTTAGTTTGTCTTTACTTCGTGAATAGATATGCTCAGTTCAAGAATTGAATAAACAAGTGTGATGAGGCTAATATAAAAATGTTTTTCAAGACGGAACCACCAAACAGATAGGAACCTCTTCTTAATGATAAAAAAAAATAAAGAGTATATTCTAAGACGTGTAAAGATAATTACATTGGATAAAACAGAGCGTATGATATATTTGAAGTCCGTAAGGGCTTGCTTTAGTGGCTGAATCTGCAATATGTGCATACTTTCCCAACACCATTGGAAGCTTTTCTTCAGGGAAACAAGGGGAAGGTGAAGTTGGAGGGGACCATGGAGTCCATTAAATCTCGATTTTGTACTTATTAGAATTAGGCTATCATTAAAATTGATGTTGATGAGAAGTAAAATTATCATTGCATCAATACTTGTGCATACGATAAAAAGATCAAGATATTTTTAATTTTTGATCCGCCAACTGTCACATCCGAAAAGAACAGAGCCGATACACTTCGGCGAGATCGAGCAATTCTCGGATCGAGCCATTCTCGAATTGAGCTACTTTCAGATCAAGCCATTCTATATGAATCATTCTCAGGCCTCGGTGGGACCGAGCTATCCTCAAACATCGGTTGGATCGATGTATTCATATGCCTTGGCGGGACTGAGTTATCCTTGTACCTCGGTCGGACCGAGGTATTCATGTGCTTCAACGGGACCAAGCTATTCTCAAACCTCGGCCGGACCGAGGTATTCATATGCCTCAGCGGGACTGAGCTATCATCATATCTCGGTCGGACCAAGGTATTCATATGCCTCGACGGAGCGAGCTATCTTTATACCTCGGTCGGTCTGAGGTATTCATATACCTTGGCCAAACCAAAGTATCCCTGAACCTTTGCTGAACCAAGCTCGGGAGAATTCAAATCCATGATAATTTGATAAGATTCAGCCACATGGGCTTCTAACTGCCCTAAGAAAAGGAAAAAGCAGATAATGCCAGATGTGACCTAAAGCCTCCGAGTTACCGAATCTCAAAGCATTAGCTAACCTCCTTAACGTTGATTCTCTAACTAACCAGATTTGGAAGCTACTAATCTCGTAACAAACTTGATTCGAATCAGATTCGAATCATAACAATTTTGGATCCAGTGGCACGCTCAAGGAATCAGGTAGTTGTCTGCCATCACCTTGGCAACCTATATATATATATATGCTCTATCTTGAAGTCTTTTAGGTATGCTCACTCTTTCACTGAGAAAAAACTCATTGAAGCTCGAGCAGAGCTCCTCGAGGCTCCCAGAGAAGCCATTCTCGAGGGACTCTTCTGCGAGAGCCTTCTCTTCATATCTGCTTGCTGTGAATCTCACTGACTTGGGCGTTAGAGGGTCTTCCGCAGAGGGCCACCCCCGACACTCTGCATGAGACTGTCTTGCAGGTTTCATTCGGGCGAGAGATTGTCCAGATCCGGAGTCGGACCGCACCCGAGTTGGAGAGCAGATTTTCGCAGCAACAGATTGGCGCTAGAGGAAGAGTCTCAAGTCCCATAAACTTGTAATCCAGGAACAAGGCTTAGATCCAAAAGAACAATCCTTCAATGGCTAATCAGAAGAGAGCTACCCCTGATGTACAGGATCAGACCGCCTCCAGAGGTCGGATCCTTTAAACAATGCGGCACCTCCACTACCACCGCTAGCCGAGACTCCTCATCGCCGGCGGCCACGGTGATCTCGAATTAGTTTGCTGTGTTGGTACAGCAAGTGCAAGCCCTTGCACAGCTGGTCCAAGGGTGCTAGGGGCTCCCCGTCCGGCCGCTCTTGCTTCACAACACCCTGATGGAGCCGCTGCCCCCACTCCATCGGCGATCTCTTCTTTCAACCCGCCCGAGGTCATGGGCCATCCTCAGCGACTTAGGGGAACTGAGCAAGCGCCTCAGAGGGCCGGGAGAAAGAGCCCACCTAGATCTTGGCGAGTTCGCTCTCTCTCCCCTGTGTCATCCCGCCACGACTCGATGCCATTGCCGTATTCCCTCGGCTAGCCTCCCTTATAGTCCGAGATGAGGGGATACGACGGCAGATGTAGGAGATGCGCCGGGAGTGGTGCCGGGATCTAAACGCCGTTAGACAGGTTCCTCCTTCCCAACCGAAGGTGGAGTAGGGCATCCCTTCTTCGAGGAGATCATGCGGGAAGCGATCCCTGATGTCAAGCTTCCCACTATCGAATTGTATTATGGTCCACGATCCCGACGACCATCTGAGTAGCTTTCGATCTATCATGATGTTCATGGAGCGTTAGATGCGATCCTGTGCAGAGCCTTCCCCTCTACGTTCAGGGGGTCCGTTAGAACTTGGTTCAATAGCCTGAAGCCAAGTTCCATCAATTTATTTGATGAGTTGAGCAACTTATTCATCAGCCAGTTTGTCAGCAGTCATCGTCATTGACGAAGATCTGATTCCCTCTTCGAGGTCAAGCAGAGGGAGGGAGAGTCCTTGAAGAATTACCTCGGTCGATTCAATATGGTCATGTTGGAAGTAGGTCACCTCAATCATGAGGTGGCAATGTCTGCCTTGGTAGGTGGAGTGTCGAAGAGGGTGACTTCTATTTGGCCCTAGAGGTCAATTATCCGAAAAGCCTCTTTGACATGATGGCCTGATGGATAAGTACGCCAGAGTTGAGGAGTCACGGAGGTCAGCCAAGGCTGAGCAATTAAGGAAAGAGGCCAAGGGTTCAGAGAAGAATGACCCCTCTGCCATGCCAGCCCACCTTACCGTCAGAAAGTTCCTCCATAACCGTCCAGAGATCATATTCGGAGCCCGGCCCGGAGGTTCAATCAGTACACCCTGCTCACTGCCCCAAGGGCGCAAATATAAATGGAGATCGAGCATCAGATCTCTCGACTGCCACCACTTCGGGGGAACGAAGCCCGAAGGGATATGACAAAGTATTGTCGATTCCACCGGGACTACGGGCACGACATCGAGGAGTGCTGGCAGCTTCGGAATGAGATTGAGCAACTCATCCAGCGGGGCAAGCTGGACCGATTCAGGAGAGCCCCCGAGCCGAACAATGGAGGAGTCCGCCAGCCTGAGCTTCGCCAACCCCCTCCATCGAATCCTTCAGTCATTGGCAATGTCAATATGATAGCAATGATCGGCTCCTCGTTGACTTGGCCGGTGAAGAGAAAAATCCACCAAAGAGGGTTCGAGCCAATGAGCTTTCTTTTTCTGATGAAGACTTCCAAGAGATACAGTATTCGCACGATGATGCGTTGGTTATATCCCTTAACATAAATGACTATGATGTACACCAAATTTTGGTTGATAGTGGAAGCTCCGTTAATATTTGTACTTTGATGCCTTTGTGAGGTTGAAATTACGGATGGAAAACCTTCGGGTCATAGAGTCCATCTTAGTGCATTTTACGGACGACGCCATTGTTTTCGAGGGGGTTGTCACCTTGATAGTTCGAGCAGACACTTAGCCCAGCATAGCCACTATACACATGGACTTCTTGGTGACCAAGTTTCGGTCCCCTTACAATGTCATCCTCGGCAGACCAGGACAGATATCCCTTAAAGCTGTCATTTCTATTCCTTATCTCGTCATGAAGTTTTCCATCGAATGGAGAGTGGGAGTTGTTCGAGGGAGTCAAGCCGTGGCTCGGCACTGCTTTGTTGCTGACCTACAATCTAGAAAGCCCGAAGTTGACGGGTTGGATGTTCGAGAGGATTTTGCTGAGCAACGGGAAGAGCCAGCCGAGGAACTTGAAGAGGTGCTACTTGATGAAACTCGACCCGACCGAATTATAAGGGTCGGATCACAACTGAAAGGAAAGCCTCGGCAGGATTTGGTTGAGTTCCTTCGGAGAAATGTTGACGTCTTCGCTTGGTCTGCTTCAGATATGCCAGGGATTGACCCAAATGTTCTCGTCCACCATCTCAATGTGGATGAGACGTTTCGGTCAATCAAGCAGAGGAAGAGAAGCTTTGTCCCTGAGCATCAGAAAGCTATTGAAGAGGAGTTGGATAAGCTTATTAAAGCCAATTTCATTCGGAAAGTGAACTATCTTGACTGGCAGGCGAATGTTGTCATGGTGAAGAAGTTAAATGACAAATGAATAATCTGCATTGACTTCATAGACCTCAACAAGGCTTGACCAACTCGTGGATGCCACTTCGGGTTACCAGATGCTGACCTTCATGGATGCCTATTCGGGCTATAATCAAATTCGCATGGCGGCCAAGGACGAGGAAAAGACTGCCTTCATAACTGATCGAGGTATCTACTGTTGCTAAGTCATGCCTTTTGGTTTAAAAAATGCAGGTGCAACATATCAAGGCTGGTTAATAAAGTTTTTAAAGAACAAATTGATCGGAACATGAGGTTTATGTTAATGACATGCTGGTTAAAAGCAAGGAAGCATTCCAGCACATTGATGATCTTATAGAAAGCTTCGCCACACTCCGAAAATATCAAATGAAGCTTAATCCAACCAAATGTGCCTTCGAAGTTAGCTCGGAAAATTCCTGGGTTTTATGGTCTCTCAACGAGGCATTGAGGCAAATTCGCAGAAAATTCAAGCTCTGCAACAAATGTCACTTTCAGGATCGGTCAAAGAGGTGCAACGTCTTACTGGGAGGATAGCGGCCCTCAACTGCTTTGTTGCTCGGTTGGCCGAGAGATGTTTGCCCTTCTTCAAGGCATTTCGATCGGCTAAGAACTTCCAGTGGACCTTGGACTGCCAGAAATCCTTTGAAGATCTAAAGAAATACCTTGGCTCGCCGTCTCTCCTTAGCAGTCTGAGGCTTGGGGAGATGCTATATCTGTACCTGGCGGTCTCTGAGGGTGCCGTCGGGTCCATGCTAATCCAAGAGGAGGCTAAAATTCAAAAGCCGATTTACTATGTTAGCAAAATACTTCGAGATGCTAAGATGTGGTATGCTCGAATTGAAAAGGTGGTGTTGTCCCTTATAACATCTGTTCGGAAGATGCGACCTTACTTTCATGCACACACTGTGACGGTCCTAACCGACCAACTCATCAAGTCGATCCTCCACCATCCAGAGATGTTCGAAAGAATGACTAAATGGGCTGTTGAACCAAGTGAGCATGATATCTGGTATCAGCCATGCCCGGCCATCAAAGCACAAATCCTTGCCGATTTTCTCATTGAATGCACCATTCCTGAGGATGGTTTCACTCTGGATACCTCCAAGCAACAAAAAACTGATGCTCTGTGGCTGCTTCATGCGGATGGATCGTCTAATGCAAATAGCTCTGGTGCTGGCTTGGTTCTTACCATTTCGAAGGATGCGACCCTTGAGTATGGCATCCGCTTCTCTTTTCAGCCTCCAACAATGAGGCAGAGTATGAGGCTCTGCTTGTTGGACTCCGCATCGCCCGCGATTTTGGAATCAAAAAGCTAAATGCCTACACTGACTCTTAATTGGTGGCCGGACACGTGCGAGGAGAGTTTGAAGCTTGAGAGTCGAACATGATTCGATATCTCCAAAGGGTATGCGATCTGTCCTTACTTTTTTCTGAATTTGAAGTCATTCAGATTCCAAGGGAAGAGAATGCGCGCGCCGACCTTTTATCTCGCCTGGCGACCACCGATTCAATGGATCTCGAGCGAAAATTCCACTTGGAGGTCCTGAAAAAGTCCAATATTGCCGATGCTAATCAAGTGATGCATATTGATGCCGAACCGTCCTGGTTAGACCTAATCCTTAAATATCTCAAAGAAGGGTCACTCCCAACTGACAGAAAGGATGCAAGGAAACTGAAGATGCAAGCAACACATTATGTCCTACTTGATGACCAGCTGTACAAGAGATCCTTCTCTATGCCTTCGTCCATCGAAGGCCGATTATGCTCTTCGGGAAGTCCATGAGGGCATCTGTGGCAACTATCTTGGCGGCCGAGCCTTCTGCCACAAGGTGTTGTGCCAGGGGTACTGCTGGCCGACTATGCAGAAAGATGCCGATGATCTTGTCCGAGCCTGTGACTCATGCCAACAACATTCAAACATACAAAAACTCCCCTCTGCTCACTTAACGCCCATAACTTCTGCTTGGCCTTTTTTCAAGTGGGGAATAGACATCTTCGGCCCTTTTCCTCTTGCCATGGGACATAGAAAGTTTCTGTTTATAGCAATCGATTATTTCACCAAGTCGGTTGAGGCCAAGGCAGTCGCTCAGATAACTGACTGAGGCTCGGTGGGAGATAGTTTGATAATCTTAAATTCTGAAGTTCTGTGAGGATCACGGCATCTGCCACCGTCTCACTTCGGTTGGGCATCCTCAAGCCAATGGAGAAGTCGAAGTAACCAATCGAACCTTGCTGCAAGGAATTAAAGCTCGGCTCAATAGGGCTCGAGGCAGATGGGCGAAGGAGCTTCATCATGTTTATAGGCCTATCGAACCATCAGAGGGTCTCTACGGGTGAGACTCCTTTCAAAATGGCTTTCGATACAGAAGCTATCATTCATGTGGAGATAGGGCTACCATTGCCGCGGTGGAGAATTATTCGGAGGAGTCGAACGACGAGCAACTCCGAACCATCCTCGACTTGATAGAAGAAGTTAGAGAAAAAGCACGAATCCGAATTGCAGCCTATCAACAAAGAGTAGCTTGCTATCATTCATTCGAGTCAAAGGAAAGTCTTTCCTTCTGGCGATCTTGTGCTCCGCAAGGTGTCTGTCTCCAAACCATTAGAGCAAGGGAAGCTATCTCCAAATTGGGAAGGCCCCTATCAAGTTGCGGAGGTCATCAGGTCCGACACTTACAAGCTCCAGATCTAGACAAAAATCTATTCCTCGAACCTGGAATTCGGACAACCTTCAAAAATATCATCAATAAAATACGCTCTCACCAAACTCACTCTATTTACAATAATGGGATTTCACATTGTTTATGTTCTGAACAATCTCTCCCAAAGTTTTGATAAGAGACATGTTTCATCCGACTACTGGCCTACGGGTCCCTCAACAAAGACTCGGTATGTCCGAGCACTCTCAGTATGTCCGAGGGCCGAGCTAAATATCAACAAAGACTCGGTACATCAGAGCACTCTCGGTATGTCCGAGGGCCGAGCTAAATATCAACAAAGACTCGGTACGTCCGAGGGCCGAGTTAAATATCAACAATGATTCGATATGTCCGAACACCCTCGGCAGGTTCAAGGGTTGAGCGATTTCTTGTACCTTGGCAGCACAAGTAAAATACAATTTTTCTTCAAGCCTCGGCAGCACCGAGTGATCTTTTTTCGATCCTCGGCAGGGTCGAGCGATTTCTTCGTACTTGGCAGCACCAAGTAAAATACAATTTTTCTTCAAGCCTCGGCAGCACCGAGTGATCTTTTTCCAAACCTCGGCAGGGCCGAGCGATTTCTTCATACCTTGGTAGCACCAATAAAATGTAATCTTTTTTTCAGCCTCGGCAAGACTGAGCGATTTTTTCAAGCCTTGGCATGATCAAGCTATGCCACGAGCTAAGTAAGAACTTTTGGAGATACTCGGCATGACCAAACTCCCATTAAAAGTTAGCAAGGCCACCTAGTCCTTGCCCAACCGAAGATAAGTCATGCGATATACCCTTAAAGAGCCAACGTGTTTTAATGCGCATCGGCAGGTTTAAACCGAATCATTTGGCGAGGAATTAAGTCTCTAAAACGCCACTGACTTGTCAATATCGAATACGACCATTTTCCTTAGCAAAGGAATGCCCTAACGGCTGTTCGCATATCTCGGCAAGATTGAGTCTCCACCCCCGCATCTTCGATCCAACGTATACGAGAGATTTATGCATCGGGAAAAATGCAAAAATGATACAATAGAAAAACTTGCGCTTCGCAAAATAGAAGCAAAACCATAAAAATAGCTACATGTGCAAAGAAAAAAAAGTTCTTTTATTGCAAAAAATTCTTTACAGCCTTTCAAGGCATTACAAGTACATTGCAGCACAGGAAATACACAAAAAGCTAAAGGAAATGCTCAAAACAGGTAAGCTCAGCACACGATGCTGCTTCAATGTAATTTTTGTCCATGACTCAAAAAAGTCAAAAAAGTTAACTCTGTCGAGCTGCGATCCTCGAATCTCCGAGCAGTCATGTAGAGAAAACAAGCCACCTGAAGGAACTTATCTCAGGCTCTCCAGAAGTGTAAAGTCCCTTAGGATGCAGGGATATGGCCAAACGCCACCATGGAAGATGAAAAGCCTTAGGAAGAAGAGGCTTAGTGATGCGTGTCGTAGCGCAACGATTAAAACACCTTAATTTCACTAATAGAGTAGAGAGAGTAAGGGATCGAATCCACAGGGATTTAGTAGTTATCTTGAATTAAATTTATGTAATTAAAATTTAAATAAATAGATAATAAGAATAATTAAGATATGATCTATCTTAATGAGAGTACGACCCATACCCATAGATCACGTCCATCCCTTTTAAGAATAGACCAGTCAAGAATTATTTTCACTAAAAAAATTCACTAGGAATTAAACATAAATAAATATTTTATTTAAAGCATCAAAAGGAATACATAAAAATTAAAACTAAAAATTCTTCTTCCTTGACATCAAGAAGGCAACAGCATCAAGAAGGCAATAGCAGCTTTGGATCTGCTTCCAGACCGTACTCCCCAGATCCTTGCTTCCTGAACCGGACCAGGCCTCCCAGAACTCCGAACCGAGGGAACATCTTCCTGGACTCCCGAGCGCACGATCGCCTCACGAACGCCTCTCCTTCTTCCTCTGTTCGGGATGGATCTCACATCTGCCCAGCCAAAACTATTTATAGATGCTCATATGCGGAGAGGACGCGAAGAAATCACGGAGAGATCATGCCTCTCTATTTCCATACCAGATGTCTGGATGCATAAATAATGCGGCTTCTAACTGTTTCAAATCTGATTCGAAGCCGACGGATGCAAAGAGATTGCGGACGATTTGTTTGCGTATCCATAAACGCAGAGAAGACGCGAAGAAATCATGGAGAGATCATGAACGTCCATATCAGATGCTCAGTTTTTTGCGTGTTTCACAAATACGGAGAGAATGCGCTGATTTTCTTCCAAATTTAAGATTCTTTCCCAATTTGGCATCCGAACGAAACACGAAGAGATTTCGAAGAGATAACGAACGATTCTCTTTCTAATTTGAGTCTTCAATCCAATTTATTTTCTGATTGGTTGGTGGAGTGATGGGATTAAAAGGGAAGAAAATCGAAGAGAAAAATGAATATGTGAAAACTGCGATTGAACTCGGCAATTGGTTTACCGAGTTTGCTTTGAGATGCGTGTAGATAAAGATAAATCATTGTAAATTTAATTTCGAACTCATTTTGAGTCTGATTTGAGTGTCGTTTGCATTGTTGGACTCCTAAAATTGAGCTCTTTAAGTTGATGAGGTTTTACCTAAAATATTATATAAAATATTTAAATATTAAATAATAATAGGTACTTTGACCTATTAATTAATAGGTTTATGATGATTATTTATGCATTTATCACTCCCTCCAACTTGAATCTTACTCATCCTCGAGTAAATAAGGAATCTAGAAATATGTACCAAGCTAGTCCAAGAATTGATAGCTATCTTACAATTCTAAAATCAAAAGATTTTCGGTTAGATCATAAGAGAGGTGCTTCATCGGATTATCAAGTTTACCCATTTAGTGATAGAGTGCAGTTCATAAGAATTTATAGAAGCCTTCATCGACTTTTCACTTCTCTGTTTAAGTCCTCTAACTTAATTTGGGTTGGATGTAGTGTCTTTTTGTAATTTATTCTCCTTATTTATTTATTTATGTGTAAAGTTAGTGCAATGTCCTAACCCCTTGCTTTCTAATTGACCCTTGTAGTGAGCTTTAGACCAATGGCTCCCAAACCAGTTGGTTTTAGGGCATTAGGTGTGATTGCTTGATCATTGCATTCCTTTTCTTCTTTATTTCTTTTCTTTTCCGGTTTAGCACTTCTAATTTCTAGGTTGGTTCAGGTGGGTTCAATGTTTTTCCACTTCTTAGAGTTATGATTGATTTAGCATGTTCTGTGAATTTGTCAGGACTATTGGAACCCTCAGCCATGAATTGTCCTTTTGGGTTATCGATAGGCTGACCAGGTAACTTACCCTCCTCCCTTCTACTAAATGCTGTGGCTAATTGATCTACCCGAGTTTCTAGTTTTGCAATAGATTGTATGTGGGAGTGAAGGATTTAAGTATTCATTTCTAGCCCTTTCAAGCTTGTAACACCTTGTCTTCGAAAGTAGAATGATTATTCGGTGGAGGTTATGGGATGTTTGGGTGTTATGAATAGCATGCTTCTAAAATTGGTTTCCTGATTATTAGGTCTGATTGATGATGAATTGGTTATAGGCTGAGGTTTCCAAAAAAATTTGGGTGATTTCGCCAGCCAGGATTGTAAGTATTCGCATATGGATCATTTCCTATTCTAGGAGCCAATCGGGTTTGGGCTTGATGGGCTTGCTCTTGAACAAGCTCAGGAAATTGGTATGCACCTGGACATTCACTTGTAGAATGAGTCGAACTTGAGCAGATTATACAAACATCATGATTTTGAATAGATGGGGAAAAGGTGTTTCCAACTTGTAGAATTCGGTCAAGTTTCTGAGACAGTTCATGTACTTTAGTATAGATATCTACAGAATGATCTATTTCATATATTCCACCTCTTTTAGGTTCTACGGGAGGGTCTCTACGAGAGACTGCCATATGATGTAATAAATTCTCACACAATGTCTCAAAGAGTTACCAAGCTTCATGTTCATTCTTTAACATAAATGTCCCACCACATGAAGCATCAACCATTTGCCAGTATTTTTTGACAATCCATCATAAAAACATTGAACTAATTGCCATTTAGGTATGGCATGATGCGGACATTTTCTAATCAATTCTTTTAATCTCTCCCATATCTCATGAAACATCTCGCCATTAGTCTGAAAAAAACTGTTATGGCTTTTCTAATTTCATTCGTTTTTCCTATAGGAAAGTATTTCTTAAAAACTCTCTCTGAAGATGATCCCAAGTTGAAATTGTTAGAGTATCTAATGAATTTAACCAATATTTGGCTTTGTTCTTAAGAGAAAATGGGAACAACTTTAAGTCTAAGAGCATCGTCAAATTTTTTTGAATCTTATGGTCGAACAATTCTCCAAGAATTCATCTAAGTGTTTGTATGGATCCTCATTTATAAGTCCATAAAATGAAGGTAATATTTGAATCACACTTGACTTGATCTCATATTGAGTGGCCTCTACTGGAGGCACTTGAATGCAAGGAGAGAAGGTATATTTTGAAGGAGTGAAATACTCTTTTAACTATCGTAGTGGGTCATTTTCATTATTAGGGTCCATAATTTTAAGTCTGTTTGTTCTAAAGGTTCTCTATATTTCAGGATCTAGGGGTATGATATTAGGTTGTAAGGATCGGTGACCAAGCATACACCCTATCGGTGTACTCTAAAGCAAATGTAATTCAATTTTTTTTATACTAATGTAATAGAAGAAAAATGAGAAGATTCTAAAAGAAGTATCCTAAGATTCCTAGAACTAAGAGAAATGAAGACTAATTTAATTAGGATTTAATAATTATTAGTAATCACGTTAATAAAGATTAAACTCTCTACCCTAGGCTTAACCTAAATCTAAACAGCTCCTAACTTCCAAGACCGCCTTGGAACCCTCCAAGTTAAAAATTAGCTGATCAACTAGCCAGTTAAGAATAAGGTTAGTGAGGGTCCCCCCATTGCTTACTAGGTAAGTGAATGGAACCAATTAAGTAACCACTTTCCTCTCCTTTTCTAGACACCAGTTAAGCAATCAATCTCGACCCGATCCAACTCTTTTGGGTGCCTTGTCCTATTGAGCTCGAGTTCCTTAGGCGTTGACGTCTAGTTAATTTTAAAATTAAAGGCTTGGGTTAATGCAAAATGAAGGATGTAGTTTATGGGCCAAGGGTAATAACTCTCTACCTTATCTTGATTAGGGGTATGTGCCCTCAAAGTTAATTATGAAAGTGCTATGCAACAAGCAGATATCAAGCTCTTGAAGAAATTAATCTACTTACTTTTTTTTTTATATTTTGTGGTTAAGTTTCTAATTCCCTAATAAATTATGAGATGTCAATGAAAATATTTTAAGTTTTGCAGAAAATAAATTTACCTAAGTCAATCTAAGCATAAAAAATAAATAAAATAATTTTTTAATTTTTATTATTTTATTATTTATTTTTTTTAAAAAAATTAATTATGTTTTATGAAAAGTGTCTTAGGATTTTCCTTCAAGTTTTTTTTTACGTTATGTTAATTAAAAAAAAATTGATTAGGTTAAAAGTGGATTTGTGATCAGAAGGAAAATAATTTTTTTATGTTAAAAAAAATAAGAAAATCTAACAATTAAGGTAACTAAAAATAAGAATAAAATTAATAGAAAATTCATGATAAACTTTTTAAAAAAAATTTACATTTTTTTAATATTTTTTTTCAAAATAACTGCACTTAAGTCCCGGCAACGACGCCAAAATCTGATGCGTGTCATAGTGCAACGATTAAAACACCTTAATTTCACTAATAGAGTAGCGATAGTAAGGGATCGAATCCACATGGACTTTAGTGGTTATCTTGAATTAAATTTATGCAATTAAAATTTAAATAAATAGATAATGAGAATAATTAAGATATGATTTATCTTAATGAGAGCACGACCCGTACTCGTAGATTACAGCCCGTCCCTTTTAAGAATAGATCAGTCAAGAATTATTTTCACTAAAAAAAATTCACTAAGAACTAAACATAAATAAATATTTTATTTAAAGCATCCAAAGGATTACATAAAAATTAAAACTAAAAAATCTTCTCCCTTGACATCAAGAAGGCAACAACATCAAGAAGGCAACAGCATCAAGAAGGCAATAGCAGCTTTGGATCTGCTTCCAGACCGAACTCCCCAGATCCTTGCTTCCTGAACCGGACCAGCGCCTCCCAGAACTCCGAACCGAGGGAACGTCTTCCTGGACTCCCAAGCACACGATCGCCTCACGAACGCCTCTCTTTCCTCTGTTCGGGATGAATCTCACATTTGCCCAGTCAAAACTATTTATAGATGCTCATACACGAAGAGGATGCGAAGAGAACGCGGAGAAATCATGGAGAGATCATGCCTCTGTTTCCATACCAGACGCCTGGATGCAGAAATAATGCGGCTTCTTAACTGTTTCATATCTGATTTGAAGCCTGGACGGATGCAAAGAGATTGCGGACGATTTGTTTGCGTGATCCATAAACGCGGAGAAGACACGGAGAAATCATGGAAAGATCATGAACGTCCATATTAGATGCTTGGTTTCTTTGCGAGTTTTACGAACATGGAGAGAATGTGCTGATTTTCTTCCAAATTTGAGAATCTTTTCCGATTTGGCATCCGAACGAAACGCGAAGAGATTTCGAAGAGATAACAAACGATTCCCTTCCAATTTGAGTCTTTAATCCAATTTATTTCCTGATTGGTTGGTGGAGTGATAGGATCAGAAGGGAAGAAAAATCGGAAGAGAAAAACAATATGTGAATACTGCGATTGAACTTTGCAATTGATTTACCGAGTTTGCTTTGAGATGTGTGCAGATAAAGATAAATCCTTGTAAATTTAATTCGAGCTTATTTTAAGTCCGATTTGAGTGCCGTTTGCGTCATTGTACTCCTAAAATCGAACTCTTTAAGTTGATGAGGTTTTACCTAAAATATTATAAAATATTTAAATATTAAATAATAATAGGTACTTTGACCTATTAATTAATAGGTTTATGATGATTATTTGTGCGTTTATCACTTAGCGATGAAGGTTACCATGGTTGACGGAAAGCCCGTGAAAACTGTGGCCCATCAAAAACTGCATTTTCAATGGCCTTTATGGTTCCACAATGGATGGATAAAGCCAAACGAAAAGCACTTGTGTGCTTTCCATGTGACCTATATCCCCCTTTTGCGCTTCACATATGACCTCCATAACTCCTTCCTTGAGGATGACTTGCTTCCAAGCAACTCCTTTATCGCCCCAACTATCGGGGTCAGGCAAAACCTCGAAAGGAAAAGCCAATCTCACAGCTCTCAAATGCAGCGGGAAAAAGCCATGAAAGTTTTTTTTCCTGCTCGAAGGCTTTCCTGGGTGTGCCTAAACCCCCTCTGCTTCCTCCTCTTTTTTTATAGGCATTAAATTGAAAGCAACCATTAATTAAGGAAGGAACTTCGGGACCCAGGACGCCATAATCACGCCCCAATTGAGGCCACGCGACAATACCTTAATGGGACTCGATACTCCTCGAGGTACACTGGAGATATTCCTTATGCTGCGATAAAAGGCAAAAGATTTCCTCTCAGTTTCCGATCAGAGGCTTTAAATGCAAAGAGTTACTTACGAATCCTCGAGGTACGAATAAATCTGGGAAACTCTCCACAGAAAAAATGTGGTCCAATAGCAGTCGAATGCTTGGCGTATATGGAAAGCAAGCTTGTATGGAAAGGACAAAGCCTTAAATGTGAAACGCCTGGGGAAGATAAGATTTACTTCGGCAAAGCCGAACCATCTTTTACTTCGACAAAATCGGACCATCTTTTACTTCGGAAAGAGCCAAGCTATTATCCTACTTCAACAAAATCGAGCAATGGTCTCTCCCGATGGGCCATGCCAGATCAGCCTCGATAGGACCGAGTAACTCTTTCGACTTCAGCAAAATTTTCTAAGAGTTGGTTCGTTTGCCCAGCCTTATAATAAGCTAAGTTTAAGTAAAGCTACGAGCGAACTCAATGAATCGTTTAGCATAAAGCTTAGACAAAGGAAAAATATGAAAATGAAAATCTATTCATAGCGACACGGCCAGATGAGGATTTATTAAGTCTCCCTCAATTATAAGAAAAAAGAAAAATTACAAAGGCAGTCCTCAAGGATCAGGATTAGCCTTGGAGACAACTCCAACAGCGCTTGAGGATGTATGACTTGGCTCACCTACTTCAAATGTGGCTGGAGGTAGCTTCGGATTCCTCGACAACATGTCGATGGCCTTCTTCCCCTCGGCTATACACTTTCGGATCCGTGGCTTGGTTGGTACCAAAAATGGCTTCAAGATCGACATTCGGGATCTCTTCATACTCAAATAGCTTGGTATCTGAGCATCATAGTAGTCAGCTTTTAAAAATGAGAGATCCAACTCCGAATATTTCTGGGAGATTTTTGCTCGTGTTTCTTCCTTCCCGTACCGGAATGCATCAGCACAAGCCACCGATGCTCATCTAAAAACCGAGTCGAATTCTTATATTCCTCCACAGCCATTGTGGGCTGTCCTTTAGCTTCGGTTACTTGACCCTCCAGCTCAGAGCATCTCTGATGGCTCGAGGCCAGCTCCTCTCTCAAAGCCTTCAATTGCTTCTGAACTTCAGAACCTATTCTACTCACCCGAGAATACAAAATCGGTCAGAGTAATGAAAATTGACGAAGAAAAAGAACGTGAAAAGTAGGAGACCATACCTCTCTTCTCGCTGAGACATTCTCGTATTCAGCTCCTGGAGTTTGTCGATAGCCTTCAGCTCTCTCTATACTAGTGCATTCTCTTCTTGAGGTCGTTGACCTCGACTGCCTCTCTTCTACCTCTAGCTAAGACTGAGCGAGGTCAGATGAGTTTGGCGATTTGATCATTTTGCTACCTGGATCTGCTCGCCTCCTCGGCAAGCCTTTGGTTCAAGCCGGCAATCTGATCTTGCTGCCGCTGATATCTGCTCTCTTCCTCATCGAGCCTTTTATTGAAGTTGCTTCTCTCGTTAGCGAAACGCCTATGAGTGTCATCCCATTTTGCATTAAAGAGCTTCTCCAGGGACTCCATCTCCCGAGCATGCTCGGATTTGCATTGCAATAATTCCAACTGAGCCTTATCAGCTAGATCGCAAGCCCCTCTGAGCTCGTTGGCCTCAGCCTAGAATCTGGACGCTCGCTCTAAAGCAGTTCGCTGGCCGTGCTCTAATTTTTCTATGTTTCCTTGAGCTATACTCAAGGCTTTGGAAAGTTTGTCGGTTGACCCTACTCTTTCTTGAAGGTCGGTGATCTCCCTCCTAGCTTGGGCACAAGCCTTCGAAACCAGCTTCAGACGATGGCACAGTGACCTCGTTATGATAGCGCTTTGCAAGTAAAATTCTAATAGTAAGGTCGGATCGAACTACTTTTTAAAACGGAATAAGGCTCTTACTTACTCGGGAGGTGTATGCTGACGCTATCTTGGTAAGCGTATGGTTATCGACTTCGGGCAAAAACTCGATGTTGCTCGGCAGGCTATCGCACCTAAATGTTGCATAAACGATGTCCTCCTTAGCGGAGGAGTCATCCTTCTCATACAAAAGGACCGCATCAGCGCGGCCACTGTCTTTTCAACATCCGAGTTAAGCGAACTTAATCCCGGAGAGTTGGCTGTGAGGTTTCGATCTAAGGAACCCCAATGCGCCTCGCCTCCTCGGCTAGGGCTTTGATGTGGGAGGCTTCAACTCGAGAAATCTTGACTTGCTTACTTTTTTCTCCTGATACCTCGGTTGGGGAACTCTCACTTCGGGTTTCTTCCTTCCTAAAAGCCCTTCTTGATCTACGGGCCCCTACTCCCTTCCTCCATCCTCGACAATACCTCAGCCGTGACCTTCCTTGGTCCTTCGAGAGGATATCCTTCAATAGGAGGCTCCTCTTGTGCCTCGACATTTGCAATCGCTCCCCTCACCTCCTCAATCGGAGTTGCGGGCAATTGTGCGTGAGCGGAAGGTGACCTAGGGCTGCTAGCCCCCTCCGAGTGCGGTTCTCCACCTTCGGGCAGCGGAGCTATCGATCCGGTTGGTGGTGATTCATCCGAGTCATCTAGTATCACCATTATTAGTGAACGGAGTGCTTCGATGATTTCCTCCTCAACTCCTAGCTCAGCCTTGACCATCTGTTCCCCCTTTCTCATTGGTTCCCCCTCTAATAGGGGAGTCTTGCCCTCGACCGTCTCCACCATTGCCGGTGCTGCCATCCCCATTGCCGCTGGTGCCGCCATCTCCACCACTACCAGCACTGTTGTCTCTACTGCTGTCGACAATGCCGTATCCTTCTACTTCAACGTAGAGGATTGCTGGCCAATCTTGACTCGTTTCGCCTCCTTTGAGTGTGATTTGGAAAGGCGATGTTTCTTCTCAGACTTACGCCTTTCGGAACCAGATCCCCTCCGATCCTTACCTAGCTCCCCTTCATTTGGCTCATGAACTCCGACCTTTCGGCTGCAGACCCAACAGAGGATAATTTAGTCTATGGCTAGATCGCCAAGATATAACTAATGTGCAGAAGGGACAAAAGCCTACCTTGAGGATCAATCGGACCAAGCCCGGCGGCAAAAGGGCATCCTCTACCAAGAGATCACTGGCTGAAACACTCAACCAATGCGAAGGGTGAGCAAATCCTTCTTTTCCTGCTTGGACAACTCCAGGTGAGCCTCTGAGTCCTTTGCATAATCCGTCCAAATTCTGAGGAAATCAGAACCAATGTTCCCTTCGGCAATAAAGAATCAGGATTTCCATTCCTTTATGGAGGATGGATTGTCCGTTATCATCTTAAACGACTTTCGAGGCCCGATATAGGGCCACTCAGATCTCCTCCCAGAGACCAAGCTATGATAGACCTTGAACATGGGGAGCGTCGCTGTCACCCTAGCACAACTGCATATCGATATGAACCCGACGATGTTGTGCCAATTGTTCAGAGCCACTATTGTTGGACATATATTGTAAAATCTCATTATTTCCTTCACCAATGGGTGGAGGGGGAATTGGAGACCTGCCTTCAGGCTCTCTTCATAGAGGAAAACTCCATGCCCTGGCTGCTTCGAGACTCTGCTCAGATTTTGGTAGCCACAGAGCGATGTTCCGAGGAACTCGGTACCTCCGACGAACCCTGTCCAAATCCTTCACGATCATTACAGAAGCTACGTTGTTTGGGCCCTTCATATTTCTGAGTTGGGAGGGGCAAGCTTCGAATGGAATCGCAAGAATCAGGAAAGGCAAAGCTTTGGAGGGGAGGAAAAAGGATAATGCGGTGGGGATGACCCTTCCCTCAACCCTACTTTTAAACTACCTTGGTGGAAGGGCAACGCATCGTTGTCGCGAATCTCTAAGTCTTCGAATCGCCAGCTTGGATGCCTTAAACATCGGGATTTACCATGTGTTACTCCCCCAATCATCGTTCGCCAGGAACGAGGGTTTTTTTTGCCTCATCCATCGAGAAAAATGATGGAATGGCGATGCAGCATTTATGAAACCATCATTGTACGCCTCTTCGAATCCTTCCGTTTGAATGAAGTTATCTAAGACTATTCGCTATGCCCGAACTTACACTTCGGAATAGGGAGTGGAGGGCATATGATGAGGGATAAAATTATCATTGTGTCAATACTCGTGCATATGACAAAAAGGTCGAGATCACTTTTGATTTTTGATCCGCAGCTATCACAACCGAAAAAGAACAGAGTCGATACACCTTGGCGAGACCGAGCCATTCTCGGATCGAGCTACTCTCAGACCAAGCCATTCTCATATCGAACCATTCTCATGCCTTGGCGGGATCAAGCTATCCTCAAACCTCGGTCGGACCGAGGTATTCATATGCCTAGCGGGACCGAGCTATCCTTAAACCTCGGTCGGACCGAGGTATTCATACGCCTCGGCGGGGCCGAGCTATCCTCATACCTCGGTCGGACCGAGGTATTCATACGCCTCGGCGGGACTGAGCTATTCTCATATTTCGGTCGGACCGAGGTATTTATATGCCTCGGCGGAGCCGAGCTATCCTCATACCTTGGTCGGACCGAGGTATTCATTACCTCGACGAGACCGAAGTATCCCTGAACCTCTGCGGAACCAAGTGCGGGAGAATTCAAATTCATGATAATTCGGCAAGATTTCAGCCACATGGGCCTCCGATAGCCCTAAGAAAAGGAAAAAGCCAGATAATGCCAGATGTGACCTAAAGCCTCCGAGTCATCGAATCTCAAAGCACCAACTAACCTTCCTAACCGTTGATTCTCTAACTAACCAGATTCGGAAGCTACGAATCTCGTAACAAACTTGATTCGAATCAGATTCAAATCATAACAATTTTGGACCCCTGGTGGCACACTCAACGAATCAGGTAGTTGTCTGCCATCACCCTAGCAACCTATATATATGCTCTATCTTGAAGTCTTACAAGTATGTTCACTCTTTCACGGAAAAAAACTTCATTGAATCTGCTCCTCGAGGCTCTCAGAGAAGCCATTCTCGAGGGACTCTTCTGCGAGAGCCTTCTCCCCATATCTGCTTGCTGTGAATCTCCACTGACTTGGGCGTCAGAGGGTTTTCCGCAGAGGACCACCTCCAACACTCTCTGCGTGAGGATTGTCTTGTAGGTTTCATTCGGGCGAGAGATTGGCGTTCAGATCCGGAGTCGGACCGTACCGAGTTGGAGAGCGGATTTTCGCAGCAACATATGTTATCCCTTAAGAATTTGAGTTGGGGTTATCATTAAGATCCTCATTTCTTTATCTTCTTGTTTGCGACTTTGAAGTGTTGATTTTACCTCGTTAAACTTATCCTTTAGAAACCTTGGATTGTCAGGAATGGTTCTTCTATTAGGGAGGAAATTGAGTAGTGTTGACATCCTAAATTCATTCTATGTTTGTATATTTCTTATAATTAGGGAAATAATTTCACATGTGCCAATTAGTGCAGTGCATGGATTGATGCAATGCACTATCTGATAATGCATTGGAATAAGATTAAATTCGGCCTTCATTGGCCATTTGATGATAAAATGTGGTACGGGGGCTTAGATAAAACATCAAAACACGAGAAACATGTTTGATATTTCATCCATGCGTGACATACGCAAGCATGAGACGTGGCAATGAGGTTTTATATTAGAGAAATGCTTAACAAATTTTGAAACAAGAAAGCATTTTTTAAATTTTATTTTGTGGATGATGGTGATAATTCAATAGTCAAATCAAAATTGCATTGAATTCTTTCTAACAACTTTGGTGATACAAGATGAACTAACTGAATTATTTTCCCCCCCTCTAACTTGTGGCTCAGAGAAGAATTACTTGTCATTAAGTTATTTGACCTCTTTTTTTAAGCCAATATCTGTTTTTCCTATTCCTAACAGCAATAGCTTTTAGAGAGATTTTTAAGTTGAAATAAAGAATGATGGTAGCATCTCCTTTTATATTTTAAATTTCCTTCCCATTTGATGCCTGAATTGAAGAAGGATGATGTTGAGATATGGTGGCAAATGGTTGTCCTTTTGTTTCCAAGTATGGCTAGAGGTTATGCTTTTCTCCTTTCCCTAGGATCTGGCTAGTGACCAGGAGGAAGAAGATCAGGAAAGTTTGAGGTGCTCTAGTCTCAAATGTTATCGATTTTGGTAGTTTGCACCTCCTTTTCCTACATATGACTGATGACAAGAAGGAAGAAAACGGGTGGGCTGGCAATGAGGAGGAAGAATAGGAGTAACCTCTTATCCAAATTTGACTAATGGTGCTCATTCGGTTCCTAACTAGTTGGTCATGCTTGAAAGAGGAGAGAAGCAGAGATTATCTTGGAAAAGGAGAGACATGTTTCCTTTTTTTTTTTTTTTTGGAATTTCCTTTCACCTTCTTGTAACTTGTCAGTGGCCTAATCAACTCTTGTAATTTGAATGGTTGAACCACCACGGTAATAGGTTGGAATGGTTTTTATAGAATTTCAGGTTTTTAATCCATCCTGACCTTGAATAACCGACGATTGATGGGCCGAAGAAGTTGACCTGGCTGGGTCAACTTGGTTTCAGATTACTGCATGCATCCAGCAGCCTTTATTCCTTCGAGTGGTATTGCTGGACTCCAGACATTATTAGTCTTCTTTAAGGTGATCTCAGACACCTTAGCTTTTATCCATTTAGAGTCAAAATTTGGTAGCAGTCATGCCTCTATTTTGGGTAATGGTAATCATATCGTCTAATGTTTTCTGTTATGAAATGTTTAAAAAATGAATACTTGCATATTTATATGTGTATGTTTTTCTAGATGTCCCTCATCTCCTTTTACTTGTATTTTTTCCCCTTGTATCAAGTCAGGTGCTTGGGTATGTGCCTGAATCTAACTCATGTGCCTGCATCCATGCACTGTCGTTATCACAAATATCCAAGAAAGAACAAGTGTATAAATAGCCAAAGGCTAATTTGGAAATGTATAAATAACATGGCATAGAAGTTACACTATGCAAAGATGAGTAGATTGTTGAGTATCAATTGCAAATTTTATATTGTAGGATGGAAGAAGAAGAAAATATAATTAATCGATAATTTCAGTAACATTAGCTAGTCCTTCCAAAGGTATATCTTCTTTTAGGCTTAGCTAAGCATCATACAAGATGATAAAAGGAAATGATACAATTTCTAGATAAACAAACACCTGAGAAGACATGTTGTTATCTTCTTAAGAAATGGTATAAGTTGCTAATGGAGATGAACACAGCAACTCATGATGTATGAACGAAGGTTTGTAGTCATGATACCAGAATATATGCTAGTGGCTGTGCTAATTTTGTACCATCTCACATTGGATTAGACTGTCCTCAATTATTTAAGGGGAGGGATTAATTGGATCCAAACTAGGCCCTTACCATGTTGAACCATCCTAAACTAGGGATGGCAATGGCCCGGGGCGGCCTTTACTGGTTTCCGTCTCGTTGAAAAAAATCTTTCTGTTCCTCGCCCTGTTAAGCCGTTATAATTAACGGAGCGGGAATGGGGATATTCGACTGGGTAAACGGGTACCCAATATTATTTACATAAAAAAATAAAATTATTTTATTAAATTTATAATTTACTGAAAGCTTAAAAAAATGACAGAAATATTCAAACGTATTTTACTAAAATTTTTTAGTATATATATATTTATTTATTTTAAATTTTAAAATTTTAATATATTAATATTTATAATTTAAATATATTATATTAAAGTTAATGGGGATGCGGATGGGTAAACGGGGATGGGTGGAGGATACCATCCTCCAGCTGTTTACCCGTTTAGCTATTAAATGGGCAATTTTTGTATCCGTTAAGCATTTTAGACCGGGGATTCCTGATCCGTTAGAAATGGTACCAACCGGGTAAACGGCCAAATAGGAAAAAATGCCATTCCTATCCCAGTTCTGAGTACTTTGGCCCGGTAAGGATTGGAATTAGGAAAGTCTTTGTGCACCTGGTGTCATGTAGGTCGCGCATTACGCCCGGCGATTGGTGCGCGGTGCATGCGCACACGTGTTAAGGGTAGGAATGCCTTTTTTATTTTTGGCATGTGCGCACGCACGCATCGCGAGCGGTGTAGCAAGACGGAATTAAGTGGTTTGGGCCTCATTTCATATCAAGATTGTGATTTGTCCTGGTTTGTTATCGCTATAGTAGGATGCTGAACAGGACGGTTTGGTTGAGTACCGTGCACAATGGCATGAACAATCACAAGATACATTATATAGTCATAAGTAACATACTTATCTTTATGTTATTTAAATTAGTGATGATAACACCTCAAACTGTTGCTGCCAAGTCACATTCCGCGAACATCGGGTAACGAAGTGGATCTGAAGGACGGAGAGGATAGCTCGGAATCTCCTAACGCCTCCTCGACGGGATTCCTGCAAAAAAGTTCTCGAAGACCGATTGCATCGATGGGGACTTTCCGATGCTCAAGTAAGCAACCTGGGAAACAGTGATGAATAATGGACTAAAAGGCTTTAACCCAAACAACTTGGAGTTTCGATCCCCTCTCGTTATGAGCAAAGGTCTTATACCTGCTTGGGAGTCCCCTTTACTTGCTTTTTGGAAGGTTATTGATTTCGATGCATTATTGTTCGGTAGCAAACAGGCAGCAAGGTTGACAAGGACAGGCCGCAACCACCCCTGAGTTTGTCAAGGATAGCCCTGTCTATCAGCCTCCTGCCAGGCGCAGCGCCATAGGTGGTAGGTGGGCTGGGTCAGTCAGGCATGCGCCGTAACTGACAGTGGCCATGCGAGGTCGTAGGTGGTTAATGGGCCACGTGGCAGTAGTAGGTAGTTGATGGGCCACGTGGCAGGCTCTAGGCAGTCCGAGGCCGAGGGGGACCTTAGAGTCTGAGGCCGAGGGGGCGTTGGAGTTCGAGGCCGAGGGGGATCTGGAGTTCGAGGCCGAAGGGGACCTTGGAGTCTGAGGCCGAGGGGGTGCTGGAGTCTGAGGCCGAGGGGAACCTTGGAGTTCGAGGCCGAACGAGGGGGGGGGCCTGGAGCTCGAGGCCGAGGGGGGCACTGGAGTTCGAGGCCAAGGGAGACTTTGAAGTTCGATGTTGAGGTTCCATCAGTCGCCCTAGCCGTTAGCTCTAACGTGGCTTGATTAGCCATATCAGATGCCCCCGCCCTTGAGACGGTGTGGGTCCGCTTTCCGTTCGGCAAAAGGGGCGTAAAACCACTAGGTGGCTGATTCCGATGCACTGCCAATCGTGGAAGGGCACGTGTCCTTGGGGGTAGAGACTCTCCAACGCAGGTGGCATGGACGTCGTAACGCCACCGCTCCTGCCAATCTTCACTGTCAGATATGGGAGATCCTTCTCAAAGCGAGGAAGTCCACTCGGAACCCTTGGAAAGGCAAACACCATTATTGCCATCATTGTGCCAACGTCATCGATGTCCCGTGATTGGCTGCCAACCGAGCGTTCCGCGTGTCAGACGATTGTCGAGGTGACTTCGCCAATAGTGGGTGTGCACATGGCTGGCCGGACTAAGCGGGATGATTCAAAAGAGGTAAAATAGGGGGGTGCTTCGGACCTGATGCCTCACGTTCCCGCAACCTTCTCCTTCCTCAAGCTCGAATCTCGCCCGAGTCTTCCATCCCGAACTTAGCTGCCCTTTCTGCTATTTTCCTTCCTTCGTCCAGGTCAGTCTTCCCGACCCTTACCTTCCTATCATGGCTTCTTCTCCCTCCTGGTCATCCTCCGCTCCACCTGAAGATCGTCTTTCTTCCTCGCAGTTGTGAGCTTCTCCATCCCCCACACTCGCATGATCTTCTTCCCCTCCTTCCTTCGAGGACCTTATTCCTTGTTCTAACGGTGGGTCATCAGTCGGACCGGTGGCCGCCGATCCTCTACCTAGGGTTAGAGCGGAATCCTCGGAAGGGGCCGCCTCCACCATTACCGGCCAAGAGCTGGTAAACTTTAGGGCCCAGTACGGGATTTCGAGCAGTGTTCAGCTGTTCATCCCTACACTCGATGACAGGATGACCTTCCGACCTGGAAGAATCGCCCTGTACGAGGTATCTCTTAGGTAGTGTTTGAAATAGGGGATAAGAGGGGATATCCTCTGGATATTCCCTCTTATTCCCAAAAGCCATAACTATAAGGGATAGCTGGGAATAAAGTTAACCAAAGGGATAATATATGGTTAACCATGGTTAACCATGGGATATCCCCTCAATTTATTCCTAGAAAATGCAGGAATAGCTGGTTATCCCTCCAAATAAGAGTAAAAAAAAGTTATCCTTTGGATTTACCTTTTTGCATTTGATATGATCAATGGGATAGCCAAGGGATATCCCTAGGGATAGCCAGGGACAAACTCTATCCCGTACACTTATCCATGAATAATATTTTTTCTATCAAACACTACCTTAAGGCGTTCGTTTGCCCCTTCATCTTTTCATCGTCAACCTCCTCGACCGCTATTCCTTAGTGCCCATGCAATTGGTTCCGAATTCCATTTGGACCATCTGCGGCTTTCTGGTACCTGTCACCTCTGAGTGTAGAGGCTAGGGTTTCCCTCTTTCGTTGCTTTTACACTCTCCATCATCGGTCGGGCTGGTGGCTGCTCCAACCTAGGCCCAACCGAGCCCTCAAATTAGGTATACTTACGTCTGTCAAAGGGTGGAAGACCCGATTTTTCTTCATCGATCTTGAGGGGGTGAGGCTGAGCTGGGGGGACCCGGACGCGGGGCCGAACAATAACCGAACAATGACCAGTTAGTGGCCCCGAGGGACAAGGAGGCGTTCGAGCAACTGCTGACCACAGTGATCCCCCGTTGCAACCAGCTCCTATCGAAGGAGAATCTCCGGCTTGCGGGCATCCTCACAAGCGGTGGTGAGCAGCCACAGACCTTTCCCTATTCCTTTTGTTTCTCTTCTTTTTTTTTGATTGGCCCTGATCTACCCTGACTTGTGCAGACATGAGGCCCCCGACTGAAATGTTGAGAGCGGTCGCGAAGAAAAGGAGGGCCACCGGAGAGGCAGGGGGCGAAGAAGAAGAGACCTCGGCTCGGTCCCCTGCTTCCCCCTCCGACGACCAGCAGACGGGCGAGGGGGTTGCCCCGCTGGTCTCCCCACCTGCGGTCCCGCTGTTCGCTCCGCCGACTACCCCACTGACCATGCCGCAATTAAACTCACCGCCGACATCCCTCGGAGGAGCCGAGGGTCGTGGCGGTCCACTCGAATATGGAGCCGACCGCTTTGGGTGCCGAGCCTGCAGCTGCGCCAGTATCAGAGGAAGGCCCGTCGGGAAGCGGGGATGCCACGGTAGCGGTGGGGGAGGCTGCAAAGGATGCCTCGATCGAACGCTGCCGGCGCTCGGGGCGACGCCCTCGGCCTTAGCCAGGCCTGCAGGGTGGAGGATCGAGGCGAACCCATCCTGTGTGTCCCTCACATACGACGGTCGCACCGCGGAGTGGCTGCTAGCCAAGGTTTGTCTGCCGGAGCTCCAAGCGGAGTTCGGCCAATTGGACGCCCCGCCATCCTTCAGGATGCCTTCGCAGCGCATTTGTGGGTAAGTGTTTTCTCTGCTCTTTCTCTTCGTTTTGAATTCCTTTTTACTTCAATATGTGCTAACGGAGGCTCTCTATGCAGGCGGTGAACTCCTTGCCAGCTCTGAGGGATATCGCCCTTCGGAGCAGCCACACCCACCAAGTGACCTTGGCCGCCATGGCTAGGGCCAAGGAGGCCGAGGGAGCACTGGAGGTGGCCCGAAGGGAGGCCAAGGGGCGCTGGAGGCGGCCTGAATGGAGGCCCAGGCGACCCAGAGGGAGGCCGAGGAGGCCAAGAGGATCCTGGGGTTGTTCCAGGGGAAGGTCGAGGAGATCAGACGGCAGGGAGCGGCCGACCTGAGGCGTGCCCGCGCCGCCAAGGCGGGGTTGGAGACGAAGGCGGTCGAGCTGAAGGCCAAGCAGCACCAACTGGATGTGGTGATCCAGGAGGCGAGGGAGCTTGAGAGGCGAGTCAAAAATGCCAAGATCGCCCGGATGGCTGACGCCAGAGCCTCCGATGTTGCTGCCTGAACGGACGAGGCTCTCTAGATAGCGCGGGATGCCGAGGAAAGGGCCGCGGCGGCGAAGAGGGCGGCAGCAGAGGTCGTGGAGCGCTGTCGAGGCTCCACTGCCTTCGCTGAAGAGGTGGCGGAAGGCTCCGCGGATGCCTATCTTCTCGGTTTTCGAGACAAAAAGACGAAGGCCGCGAGGGTCTCCGGCATCTCGAGCCTCCTCGACCTCGAGCCGATATCAACAAGGAATCGGAGGAGCCATCTGGTGGTGGATCCGTGCCGGTCGATGCCTGAGGGCCTCCCCCGTCCCTTCGCCTATCTTTTTTTTTAAACTTTTGTCATCATTGTATCAAAGTTTGATCTGAGTCGGCATTTTGTATACATTTGCCAAGTAACGAAGATGATGCTTTTTTGACGCTTTTATGCCTTAAAAATTTGTTCGAATACTTAGCTCGAAGTAGCGCGCTCTTTCCTTAGTCCGCATTTGTAGGATCCCCGATAGGGCTGCATTGGACCTGATGGGGTCATAGCGCTCGTCCATTCATCATGAGGTCGGGACTTAGTCGTGACATCAGAGTGGACCCCAAATCAAGTGCCGAGGCTGGTTCTGGAATCGGCCTTTGTGAAGGCTCGAGGTCGGCCCTGGGTGCCGATTTTGTAGCAGGCTCATGGTGCCGACCTGGGGTCAGCCCTTGAGTGCCAAACTGGCCTTGGGCTTTAAGCATCGATGTTGAAGTTGATCTTCGAGCCTTCATGAAGTTGAATCTTCAGTGCCGACCGGAGTTGGGCTTCGGTGCTGAGCTGGCCTCGAGCTTTAAGTGACGATCGGAGTCGAGCTTTGGTGCCGAGCTGACCTCGAGCTTTAAGTGCCAATTGGAGTCGGGCTTTGATGCTGAGCTGGCCTCGGGCTTTTGGTGCTGACCGAAGTCGGGCTTTAGTACCGAGCTGGCCTCGGGCTTTCAGTACCGATCGGAGTCAGGCTTTGGTACCGAGCTAGCCTCGGGCTTTTGGTGCCGAGGTTGAAGTTGGCCTTCGTGTCGACCCGAAGTCGGTCTTTAGTGCCGAGCTGGTCTCGGGCTTTCAGTGCCGACCAGAGTCGGGTTTTGGTGCCGAGCTGACCTCGAGCTTTTGGTGCCGAGGTTGAAGTTGGTCTTCGTGCCGATTCAAGTCGGTCTTTAGTGTCGAACTGGTCTCGAGCTTTCAGTCCTAACTGGAGTCGGGCTTTGGTGCCGAGCTGGCCTCGGGCTTTCAGTGCCGACCGGAGTTGGGCTTTGTTGCCGAGCTAGCCTCGGGTTTTTGTTGCCGAGGTTGAAGTTGGTCTTGGTGCTGACCCAAAGTCGGTCTTTAGTGTCGAGCTGGTCTCGGGCTTTCAGTGCCGATCGGAGTCGGGCTTTGGTGCCGAGCTGGTTTGATACCGAGCTAGCCTCAAGCTTTCAGTGCGACCGGAGTCGGGCTTTGGTGTCGAGCTGGCCTCGGGCTTTAAGTGCCGACCGGAGTTAGGTTTTAGTGCCGAGCTGGCCTCGGGCTTTCAGTGCCGATCAAAGTCAGGCTTTGGTGCCGAGCTGGCCTTAGGCTTTTTGTGCCGATCGAAGTCGGGCTTTGACTGAAAGAATGAGATATGCAAACACATCTTTATTAGCTGAGAGGGTGAGTTATTCAAATTCATAAAAGAATGCAGTATTCAAATTCATAATTAAAGATTGGTGTACATTACTGGTAGTACCGACGTAGGTTGTCGGAGTTCCAGGTTCGGGGGAGTGGCTTTCCATTGAGTCCCTCGATTCGGTACGCTCCATGGTGGAGGGCCTCGGTGACCCGGTAGGTCCTTCACAATTTGGTGACAGTTTTCCTCTTTCCGTCGGCTTCAAGACCTCGGCCCGTCTGAGAACCAAGTTCCCTGGCAAGAATGCCTTGGGGCAGACACGAGTGTTGTAGTACCTAGCGGCTCTCTGGTGATAGGCAACCATCCTGAGTCGCGCTCGATCACGTACCTCCTCGACAAAGTCGAGGTTGGCTCGCAGTCGGTTCGGATTATCCTCGTCGTATGACTCCACCCGAGGACTCGAGATGCCGATCTCCACGGGGATGACAGCCTTAGACCCGAATATGAGGATGAAGGGGGTCTTTCCGGTGGGAGCCTGCGGCGTTGTGTGATAGGCCCAAAGCATATTGGGGAGCTTCTTCACCCATCTTTCTTTGAAGTTATCCAGTCGCGTTCTGAGCCCTTAAAGGATGGTGTGGTTTGTCATTTCAGCTGCCCTGTTTGTTTCTGGATGGCCGATAGAGGTAAACCACTGGTGGATGCCCAACTCAGTGCAGAATCCTCTGAAGGGGGCATTATCAAATTGTCAATCGTTGTCGGTGATGAGAGTGTGAGGCAGCCCGAATTGACAGATGGACTTCCAGAAGAATGATCTCACCTTGCTCTTGGTGATCTTTGCTAACGCCTCGGCCTCTACCCACTTGGTGAAATATTCGATGGCGACAAGTAGAAACCTCTGCTGACCAGAGGCAGGGGGGAATGGTCTTAGAATGTCCATCCTCTACTGGGCGAAGGGCCATGGGGTTGCTAGAGGGCTTAGCTGAGAGGTCGGCTGTCGCTGGATGCTAGCATATCGCTGACAGCTATCGCACCTTCGGACTAGCTCTGTGACGTCCTTCATTGTGAGCCAGTAGTACCCCTGGGGCAGGCCTTGTACGCCAGCGCTTTGCCCCCCATATGGCTCCCGCAGATGCCTTGTGGATCTTGCGAAAAACGTAGTCGGCATCCGTGGGTCGACGCATTTAAGGACTGGGTACGAGAAGGACCTTCGAGAAAGAAAAATCTGTAGCTGGCTAGTTCGAAGTTTTCTATCTCTCTTTCTCCCCCTTTCTGGCGCGCTAATCTGTTGCCGCCAAGTCACGTTCCTTGAACGTTGGGTAACGAGCGGATCCGGAGGACGGAGAGGACAGCTCGGGAATCTTCTAACGCCTTCTCTTCGATGGGATTCCTGCAAGAAAGTCCCCGGGAATCGGTTGCACTGGTGGGGATCCTCCGACGCTCAAGTAAGCAACCTGAAAAACAGTGATGAATAATGGACTAAAAGACTTTAGCCTGAAAAACTTGGAGTTCGATCCCTTCTTTCGTTATGAGCGAAGGTTCTTATACCTGCCCGGGAGCTCCTTCACTTGCTTTTTGGAAGGTTATTGATTTTGAGGCGTTATTGTCTGATAGCGAACAGGCGGCAAGGTTGACAGGGACATGCCGCAACCATCCCTGAGTTTATCAGGGATAGCCCTGCCTGTCAGCCTCCTGCTAAGCGGGCGCCACAGGTGGTAGGTGGGCTGTCACGTCAGGCGTGCATTGTAACTGGCAGTGACCATACGTGGTCGCAGGCGGTTAGTGGGCCACATGGCAGTAGCAAGTGGTTGATGGACCACGTGGTAGGCTCCAGGCAGTCCGAGGCCAAGGGGGACCTTGGAATCCAAGGCCAAGGGGGATCGGGAGTCCAAGGCCGAGGGGGCATTGGAGTTCGAGGCCGAGGGGGACCTTGGAGTCCGAGGCTGAGGGGGATCTGGAGTTCGAGCCGAGGGGGACCTTGGAGTCCGAAGCCGAGGGAGACCTTGGAGTCCGAAGCCGAGGGGACTTGGAGTCCGAGCCGAGGGAAACCTGGAGTCCGAGGCCGAGGGGGACCTGGAGTCCGAGGCTGAGGGGGGCGTTGGAGTCCAAGGCCAAGGGAAACCTTGGAGTCCAAGGCCGAGGGGGAGGACCTGGAGCCCGAGGCCGAGGGGGGCGTTGGAGTCCTAGGCCAAGGGAGACTTTGAAGTCCAATGCTGAGGTTCCGCTAGTCGCCCTAGCCGTTAACTCTAACCATTAGCTCTAACGTGGCTTGATCAGCCGTATCACAAACAATTGATTATCAGTTACTAGGAGGTCTTTGATGACATTCTGGAATTGAAGCAGTATATGACGATGCATAGCACATCCCATATGCTTCATTTGTTTTTGTAAGTGTTCATTATTTATTTAGTCTGATATGGCAAGGAATTTGAGGAATCAAATGACTTTAGCACTTAAGGCTTATATTACTGTTCTTGTTTTTTTCTTATTCTTGTTGAGGTTTGTATGAGTAAAGAAAGGGCTTCTTTCTACTCACATTGTGGAGGATTTTGATTAACAATTTGGTTTGGTGTTGTTTCCTTGTTGCAATTATGTTTGTTATTAGTTTCATGGTCAAGTGTTCAATTAGGTGTATGAAAATTGCAGACAGTCTTCTCAATCTAGGATTTAGCTGCTATTCTGATTCCTTAATTCAGGAGTGTGATCCAGCATGCCAAAAGGATTTTTTTTTTTTTGTTCCCTAGAAAGATTATGGAAGAAAGCTTCCTTGGGCTGTTTAAAGGGTAAGTATATTTTATTAGACGGACTGGCTATTGAATTTTGTTTTGTGAGAACATTAATAGAAAAAGGGCTGCAGGTGCCCTTTTCCTATTGCTTTTCCTCTTCGTCTCTATCATCTCCCCTGTTTACTGCCATACTCAATTTGTTTCTTTCTTTATTAAAATCTAAGCAGATTATTGCCGATGTTTGTGAGAACATTAATAGAAAACGAACCAACAATACTTCATTCACGAATACTAATCTTTGCCGTCCTGTTGAGCTTTGAAAAGAGGAATGCGTGCAAGCTAATGAACGGTGAACAATTTATTTTTTCTTTTTTACTTAGCTTCAAAAAAATCTTTTTTTGCTTGCAGGGGCCGACCACAAGAGGCAGCAAGAGGTGGTGGTCGTGGGGGAAGAGGTGGTGGTCGTGGGGGAGGACGTGGTGGAGGTTTCCGTGGCCGAGGTGGTCCAAGGGGCGGCCGAGGGGGTCCTCCAAGAGGTGGACGTGGTGCTGGCTTTAGGGGCCGTGGAAGATCATAATGTGAGATGCATGCTTTGTAATCGGTTTACCTCCAAAATTCCTTTTTCAAGCTAAGATCAGCGGTTTATTTGCTCAGGGTTAAAATTCACCAGGAAGCAACATCACATCGGCTTCTAGGGTGAGAATCCTAAAATCTTTGCTCGAGTACGTTGAATGTGTGTTGTGATGACTGTAACGACATGCTTCAGATATGCAGTGGATACTGATCATTGAAGTTCTCTTGGTATATCAATTTGGAATGATTTGGCAAAGAATATGATCGCTTTTTTATTTTTTTTTGGCTTATAAGATTGATTATTGTAGAACCAATATTCAGCAGAGGTGATGGTTGCAATTGATTCGAATGAAAACTGAGGAATGGTTGTGGTCCCATCAAGTAATGTTTTGGGTATAAGGATTTATTTATTGTCATACTTGGAATTGATGATTGCGGATTTTGATATTTGACTATGATCTGATCTGTTTGGATTATTTGAATTATTTCGAACGTAATGGGTGAGGTTGGAGAGTTT
Source organism: Calamus simplicifolius (assembly GCA_900491605.1). Lineage (NCBI taxonomy): Eukaryota > Viridiplantae > Streptophyta > Magnoliopsida > Arecales > Arecaceae > Calamus > Calamus simplicifolius. The sequence goes on along the minus strand of UESW01004771.1, from coordinate 570,306 downwards.
TGTGAAGGATTGCCGAGTAGAGAGGATTCCTACATATTTAATGGCGAGAAAGTAGAGGGTGGAGTTATGATATCAAGAAAGCAAATAAATAAGAAAATTAATCAGTCTGATGAGAGAAGAGGAAAATAAATAAAATTTTGTGTTTGGTTTTCTACTTTCTTTCAAAATTCAAATATTTTGAAGAGGAAAAAGTTTAGGCAAAAAACTGGTTATATGTTTTCCGTTGATACTTTTTTTCTGTTTCAATATTTTTTGAATAATTTTTAACTTTTGGCAACTTGAAAATGAACGTACCTAGTATATCTTAGTGGCAAAAATAATAGTCGTTATCAAATAATAATAGTTGTAATGGCGATAGTAATAATCGTTGCCGGCCAAAAACGAGTTAACAAAAACAATCAATTGCACGGCTGAGTATAACATGACAGCATAGTGTAAACAAAAAAAAAAAAAAAAAAAGTATAAGAAATAGAGAGAACATTATTATATTTTTCCTTCCTTTTGCTGAGTTGTTTAGGCCTTACGAATCTTAGTAAGAAAATTGAGGGGCATGATGTAATCAGAGATGCAAATAGATCGGATCGGTTCCTGATATAATCTAATTTCATATTTAGGTTTTAATTTTAGATTCAAATACAATTCATTTGCTGATCTAATCCAATTGATATTCTTTTATTTATATGAAATATGGCATTTTGTTTTGTTTGGTTTAGTTTTTGGGACCATACGGATCCAAATTTTATAATTTATTTCTTACCTTTACATGATTACTACAGAAATTTTCAGATTTAATTTTGCATCTTCTTCGTCGAACGAGAAAAGAAGAAGCCCTACCTTGCGTATCATAATATGCATAGGACACTTATATTTATTATTTTCATTTAATTTGATTAAGTCTCTTAAAGCCTTTTGGTTTGTTGTATTGTCATCTTGTGCTTGCAAGACAGTCATTAAGTCCTAACTAAGAGTTACATTTGATCTCATGGGATAAGATTCATGAGATATGAGGGAATTAGAGTCCCACTCTCCTATTTTATTGTTTGGAGGTGAGATCCCTGTGTCTGGAGGCCAAATCCATCCTCTTCTATGGCTGGAACCAAGCCTTGGGCATCAACAAGTCAATTCATGTGCCCTACCTCTTATTGTGTCCTAGTTTGTTTCTATCTCCTATTATCTATGGTATGGTTTCCTATTCTAGCTGAATTTGGTTCCTTAATTATAGCTGACCATATTGTCTTGGACTCTTATTTGATTAGGATTAGATCCCAATATGCGAAGTTACTTTGGACTCTTAAGAGTTCTATAAATTCTTTGTTGACATGTCCTAGTGTGAGCCTACATTCCAAATATTATGCTGCCCATCTCAAGACCTACTCAGATTGAGATTCTAATTTTATATGATACCTCATACATTTGTATAATATCTTAAAAGCTTTCTTAATAATATCTAGAAAAGGATAGGGTTATATAAAATCATTTACTTGGATGTGTAATGAACACTGGCAAGGCCCATAGGAATTCTGGTTTGACTAGGATTGTAATTAACTTGCTCCTTTAGTAACAGACCTGACCTGAGTGCCCATATTCCTATCAGTTAGACCCTTTTAGACACAAACCAATCATGTTTATAAGTTTATTTAGTGATGCGCAAGTGTGTTATTACATTAGGCATAATCAACCAACTTAATGTCATGAATGTTAGGTTAATATTATTAAGCTCTGATCTTGATGTAGATTAAGTTAAGTTTGAATTAAGAAAAGGATAGGATATAATTTTAGTTAGCGTTTGCCCAATGCATATGGAGTATAGTTTTGCGTCATGGACTAACAAGTTAACTTTTTGCAACTACATTTCTTGGATTAAAATTATATTTTATGGCCGATATCAGGACCTCGAGATCATTCATCACGGTAAGGATTTATGAGGGTTAGCACCGGATTTTATTGAGTTTAAATTTTGATAAGTATTTTTTCATATACCAGTTAAAATTTAACAAGTGATTACATGACCCAAGTCAGCTAGGACATATGATGATCAGCTTACCTTAGACACCTATCATAAGTTTAGAGATGATTAATTAGGCTACTTTAAAGCTCAAATATTTAATTACAGCAAATTAATTTGGATTTTTTTTTGTTAATTTATTTCAAATTGGATAAGCAATAATTGAAAACATGAACATAGGATAACTTTGCTTGAATAGGAATAGAATTGTCTGCTCGTTGTCTGATTATTTTTCATCATTATTTAATTATTTTATATTTGAGAAAAATGAAATGGAAATATACTTGGCTGTTGAGGCCTCAACCAAGCTTTGGCTTCAGCTTCCAATCCAATGCATCCTTCGATGAATTTGACAGTTGAGTCCTTAACCAAGCTGGTCTCCAATCAACTAAGAAGGTTATCACCATTTTTTGCAAGAGACTATTTAAGAGTCCAAAACTTAGCCTCTCTCTCAACCGAAGTCCACATCCATCATGCATGGCCGGCCATTCCACCGATGGGGGACAACTAGTGTTGTGCATTGGCCCGGCTCGGCCTAGGCCCATCGGGCCATAGAGCATGGCCCGTTTAATCTAAATCTATGCTCGGCATAGCCCGCAGCTCATTTTGGGATGAATCGTGCATGGCACGGTCCGTAATAGCTAAAAAGTGGCCATGCCTAGTACGCTGATTTCTAGCCGTTATAAAACGATAGCCATAAAATGGCTAAATTGAGGGGTATTTTGGAAAAAAAATTTGAGTCCTATAAATACCCATTTCCTTCCTCATTCTCATCACACTAAACCAACTCTTTTCTCTTCTAGCAAGTGCTCTAGGCTTCTAGCAATTTAATTTTTAGTTTGCATTTAGCAAGTGTTCAAGTGCTACACAAGAGAATGTTCTTGTTGAGAGACGAGAGCACAAAAGAAAGCTCACAAATCTCGGCTCCACCTCAGGTCCTCTACTCAATTCCTTCTTGTGGTTAGTTTTTATTTTTTGTATTTATCAATTTAGATATGACATCTTATAATGAAAGTTATTTTGGCATGCCTTCTATTTCTGAGGGAGATGAAACTAATTCCTAAATTTCCTCTAGAACCAGTGAACCGAATGAAGGCCAAACCTCTTCTGTCAGAGGACTAGTGATGTATGGAATGAATTTGATAGAATTATAGTTGATGGAGTCTTAAAAGTAAAATATAGAAAATGTGTCAAACTTTATAATTATAGTAGTAGTGGGGGAACAGGCCATTTAAAAAGACATAGGATACATGATTCTCATCTTCAAAGTATCCTTAAGATACAAGGGGATCACTTGCAGGTAATTTTGTATATAATCATAAAAATCAAAGAAAATTACTTGTAAAATGGATAATTAAGGATAAATTATCTTTTAGTTTATGTGAATCTTTTAATTTTGAATAATATGTTCAACTAGTCCTACAACATGCTTATAGAAAAACTAGTAGGCGTATATTTAGAAGAGTAGCTAGGACTAATTTTTTAGCAATAAGACAAAGTTTAATTAAAACGCTCTTTATTTAAATGCAAAAGTTTCATTAACTTCTGATATTTGATCAGCATCTGTAGGTAGTAATTGTTTATTGCTATTACTGCTCATTATATTGATAATGATTGGTAATTAAATAAACGTATTTTTGCTTTTGTGCTTTTTATTTTTTACATTCTGAGCAACAAATTTCAAATGCATTTATCAAACTCATGCTCATATAATATTAATGATAAAATCATGTCTATTACTTTTGATAATGCATCTAATAATAATTCTACTGTTGCATTAATTAAGGACTCATTGCATCCCATGTTAAATAAAAATTTATTGCATATTAGATGCGGATGTCATATCTTAAATCTTTCTGTTCAAGCTTGAAAAACTAGAAATGCAATTTCTTTTATTCATGCTTCAAGATCAAGACTTCAAGAATTTAAGCAACCATGTATAGATCATGGTAAACATGTTTAAAAATTTAAACTTGATGTAATTACTCGTTGGAACTCAACATATAGCATGATATATGATGCATACCCATATAAAAACTTATTAAGTGCATATATTAATGTTCGTGGATTAGGCTTTACATTGACTGAAACTGATTGGAATAAAGGTAAAATTTTGAAAGATTTTTTGGTTAGTTTTTATAATGCTACTAGTGTTCTTTCTGGTATTTATTATCTAACTTCATGTTTATTTTTACAACAAGCATATATAATTAGTCAAAAATTTGCTAAACATAGATATGATGATGTTTTAATGTCTATTATTGAACAAATGAAATTTAAATGGAATGAATATTGGGATAAGATATGTCCTATCTAAGAGTTAAATTAAGTGGCGTACTAATTTTACTTGATGCATATTATGAACCTGCTAAAATTGAGGTAACACAACTTCTTTATGATATTTATATATGATGAAAAATTAGTGGATTCTAGTTTTCGTTTATCATCTATTTTTTATTCATTGCAATGATCCTCAGTTTGCATATGATGAAAAGAATTTAGATGTATTAGCTTGGTGTAAGAGTGCTAAAAATCAATATCTCCATAGTGCTTTTAGTGTGGGATGACTGGTGATACGATTGAGATGCTTCTCTGCTTCAAAGATAAGATTAGTTGGATACTGAGGTGAGATCAAAGTTGTCAATTTCGTTTCGTTTTGGCCATTTCGGCCGAGACGTTTTGTTTCGGTAGCTTATCCGAAAAGATAAGTACTACGTTTCGTTTCGAAAGATTTTTCGGCCGTTTCGGTGCGTTTCGGTGTATTTCGGCCATTTTCGGCCGTTTTGGTATATTTCGGCCGTTTCGGTAAAATATGTTTTGGAGACCAATTTATGAATTATTAAATCTTTCAGAACCATTTTAATATATATATATATATATAATATCAAAAAAATCCTAGTTACCCTATCCCTATTTTATATATATATATATATATATATATATATATAACAAAAAAAATTCTAGTTACCCTATCCCCACGGTCGCATCTCTTAAAAACTCAAACTCTTTATTTTTATATTGTTATTATTATTTATGAAGAATATGAATTATAAATAAATTTTTCATATATATATATATATATTTCAAACTCATAAAAACTTAACTCTTTATTTTTATGTTGTTATTATTATTTATAAAGAATATGAATTATGACATAAAATAAAGAGTTTAATTATGATATATATATTATTATATATATATATATATATATATTCCGAAACGAAGTACCGAAATGGTCCGATACCGAAATATTCATTTCATAAGCTAAACCGAAACATAATCCGAAACGAAATTGACAACCTTGGGTGAGACTTCAAGATAAAGGTGGACATGACTTATCCAGCGAAGATGATAATGATACAAAAACTACTGATGAGTAAGTCGTATCTATTTTTATAATTAAATATTTTTTTTTTTTAATTATTAAAGTGAATCATCTCTATTTTTTTCTTTCTTATTGTATTCTGAAGGTCAGGCCTAGCCCTCCTCCCTTCATGTATCATTTTAGGATGGCTTTATATTAATAAATCCTTAGTTCCCAATATTTTTTTAATTTATTAAAAAATATTTTGATAAATAAAAATTTTATTCCTATTTATTTTAAGGGTGATAGGCCGTGCCTGACCTGCCCCAAGCCCTTATGGGGTATGCCGTGCCTAGCCTTTGTGGGCCGTGTCAGCCCAAGCTCTAGTGGGCCATGCCAAGCTTGGTCCGTGGGCAAAAATTTTTGAACCCGGCACGGCCCCCTTTTATGGACCATTACTGTAGGCAAGGCCCGCTTCATGCCAGGCTGGGCTGGGCCTGACCCAGCCCAATGCCCAACACTAGGGACAACTCGGATGGTCCGGCCCAATGCCCAACACTAGGGACAACTCGGAGTTCGGACGAAGAGAAGAGAAGAGATTGACCCAGAACTGCTCCGTGTCCACCACAACGCTGGCAAGAAGACTCTTGATTTCATATGTTTTGTCTACAGTATCATTGTAAGTGACAAGCTTGCTAAGAAATTATTCAAAAATTCAGCATTAGGTAGCATGAAACAAGCCTTATAAAAACACTCTTTTGATTGTTCTTCTATCACTAAATCATCTTATGCGAATTATTGGTCGCACTGCTTGTATGAAATAATAATAATAATTTAAAAAACAGAGTAGGGGTGGGGAACATGAAACCTATATGAATACACATATTTGGTTGTAAATTTCCCATAATCTTTCTAGAATGGATGCACGATCCATTAAACAAAAGCGATCCTCATTATTAGAAATTAAATTCAGATAATTGTGGAATTATTGCAGCAGCAAAGAAGACAGAAGAAAAAGAAGCAAAATCATGCTTCCCATCCTCGCAGCACAGTCGCTCGGGCAACCCGGTTGACTCCAAGAGTGAAGGCTCCCATGCGGAGGTCGCAGTTGTAGGTCTTACACATCTCCTTCACATCTTTGAAACCTCTGGTCATGTATGTCTTCAGCTCGCAGTTCACCTTCTCTTCATCCCACATGAACCCTTGGATATTCTGTGAAAAAAATATCGCATCAATAAATAATAAGGATGCAAGAACTATATATAATAAAATGAAATAAGCAGTTCCCTCTATTGATTAGTGGCTTTCTAGTTTACTTTTGCTATGTCTATTTGCATAGAGCAAAAGACCACTTTACACTGGTCCTCTGGTCCTCAAAAAAATTTAAAAGCTAAGTGATGGTCATGGAAGCTATGGGCAGAAAGCAGAAACCATGATAATCACTTACATTGCCACAGGCATTTGAAACATGTCACAGGCCTTCTTTTCCTTTCCTTTTTTTTTTTTTTGGGCTGCTACCTTAGAGCTCTTTTTAATAGGTATAATTATCCTGATGCTATCATCATTGGGCAAAATGATATTACCCTCCCCTTTGATCACTTTTTACAAAGCACTACTTTTCATTGAAAATCTATCATGGGCAAACAGAAAACAGGTTTAGTGGCTGGTTGAGTTGCTTTGATGCAGTCCATACACCCATCAAACAGCATAAAGTATGCCATAGCTACATGTATGTGTTACTTTTAACAATCTCCTTGTGTGCGTACTCCTACTTTAAGACCCAAAAGATAAATTTTTTTTTCCAAATACAGCCTCTCAACATAGAGGAACAATGTCAACAAATTGTGAGTTGCTGCAGACTCCGAACCGCTAAAGGCATTTCCATATTGAACCAATAGAGGCAAAATTTGGTTTACTTATTGTCAATTTCAGCCTCGATGCCAACAAAACTTTATATGATATGATGCATGCAAGGATTCATGCTATAACCAGCATGTCTTGCTTGATTCTCATCAACCCAGTCAAAAGATGAAATGAATTATTGATTGTGACACGGCATATTTGAAGCCTGATTGCTGGCAGAACAACACAGCAGAATGTGGATCATGGCATAGACATAAAAATTAAAGTAGCAGCACTAACCTGAACCCACTCGAAATAACTCACAGTAACACCACCTGAGTTGGTAAATATGTCAGGCAGAATAACAACACCTTTCTTTGATAAGATCTGAATAAAAGAAGAAAAAGAGTTCTGCATTAATATCCTTGAACAACATAAAAACTTGAACTTAATAATTAATGATTCACCTCATCAGCCTCAGGGTCAGTCGGGTGATTTGCTGCCTCAACAATGAACTTGGCTCTGATGTCATTTGCATTTTCCCTGGAACAACAGTATAACAAAAATGAGAAATGAGAAATGAGAAAGATCCTTTCTCAGTCAAAGGCCTACATGGTAAATTAGAGTTAGAATCACCATCCATCATAGCAGTACATAAGGAAATTTCTGAGTGGAGAATTCATAAGTTTCTTCTTTGAGGAAAGACACTTCATATATTTCTACCAAGTAAAAGAACAATTTTGTCGATTATTCTTGCAATTGGCATATCTTAACATTTTAAGCACTAATCAGCCTGGTCAACAAAATCACCATACAAGGAAATGCACCTGTTGATCACACCACCCAGAGCTGCTGGAATGAGAACATCGCAGTCCTCCATTAGCAACAACTTTGGATCAAGAGCATCTCCACCACTAAAACCCTTGACCCCACGATTCTCCATGGAGTGTTTAAAGAGTTTAGGAATGTCAAGACCGTTGGGGTTCTTAACTGCTCCCGTGACATCACTGACAGCAATAACTTTTCCACCAGCTTCATTGAGGAGTTGAGCTGCCCAGGAACCCACATTACCAAAACCCTGCAATTTTGAAAGAAACAAGTTATTTTCATCAATCCTTCCAGCATGAACAAAAATATGAAGGGAGAATATTATTGGTACATGTCATCTGAGCCTCTGTATGGCAATGTGTGTGTCTTGCCCCTTCAACTATGTTAACAGATTAATCTTATTGAGCAACTAGCACATATTTTTGCAAGATACCAGTTCCCATGTTGGTGGTTTCAAGTATTATTGTTATTGTTTACTTTCTGTAAAACAGTTGATGTGATTTCTCTTTCCAGTAGTTTACTTATTTCCCTGGCTTTTTTTTTTTTTTTTTAGATGTGCACTTCAACATTGTGGTCGATAAGATCTTTTTATGGTGAGAAAAGGTAACTACGTTACCCAGAGTTTGTTCACCTGTATTACAAAGCGATGGTCTGAAATGCTTTTCCCATGCTCCGCAAGAAGGGCCTGTGTTGCAAACAGGACTCCTCTTCCGGTTGCTGCATCTCTACCAAGAGATCCACCAAGATCCTTCAAGGTAAAAAATAAACGAAGGCAGAAACATACTAGTCAAACCATTTGAGAACCTAGAATAATAATACACTATGGCTACTATCCAGATATCAATTAGTATCCAGGATTACAATATATCAAAGAGACTGAACTATCAATTTATCCACTCTTATTATTGCCAAAAATGACAGTAGAGTATAACATAATTGTAATAAACAATTGTTATAGTGGACCAGTTTCACATCATGCAGTTAAAATTTCATGCTACATTGTACTTACAACAGGTTTTCCAGTAACAACTGCGGGTGAATAGCCATGAAACTTTGAATACTCATCAAATATCCATGCCATAGTCTGTCACCAATATCAGGAAGCACTGATTAGATTGCTGATAAATGCAGCATCTGAAAAGATGAACTTATAAAGAATGAAAACCAAAAAGAAACCTGAGCGTTAGTCCCCATATCTGGAGCTGGAACATCAGTGTGGACGCCGATGCAATCCTGTAACTTCTGTGTGAACACCCTGGTAAGTCGTTCAAGCTCAGAAATGCTCAGCTCTCCTGGACTGCATCCTATTCCACCTTTTGCTCCACCATATGGAATATTAGCTACTGCAGTCTTCCAAGTCATTAATTGAGCTAAGGCATTGACTTCATCTGGATCAACCTGCATCATCCACAGATATGAGCATGAGAACTTTTTGAGTGGCTTTTAGGTGTACTAAATCTGAGTAATCCCTCTGCACTTTCAAACTTATTTTGGATCGAAAAACTCTGACGATTCAGAAAGATGACCCTTTTTTCTTAAAAAAAAATAATCCTCACATTTATTTTCAGTAATCTGCTCCACATGTAACTTCAATAAGAAAATGATACATAGGAAAAGGCATGATGTTGCAGTCATCTCTGCTTGTCATGTGCCAGCAAAAATTTACATGAAAAATCATGTGGAATTTCATGTCTGGTGATATGAAAAAATATGTGGATATGAGAATGTCAGATTACAATTCCATGAATTGAAAAACTTGCATGTAGAAATGAGTAAGTTTGTTGACACACGCAAGACAGAGATATATAAATAATAATAATAATAATGTGAGAAACTGATTAAGTCTGGGTTTTTCACCTCCAATGCAAGGCTCAGAATGCCTTGTTCAGAAGTAGGGGTTGAGACAGATTAGAGTATATATGTCCAGATCTGCTTACATAACTGAATTGATATGGATTTGGATACAACTTTCAGCATCTGACTAGTATCCATATTTCTCTCTGCGTCCATCAAAGAAAAGGCAACATGGATATGACAACAAAATTATTTGATTTCTACCAAACTGTCTTTAGACCCTGTTCAGTCACATATGTCCAAAAGGGAATCAAATGTCAGCATCAACATGTTCTTAGTCTACATGGTGATTTATTTAATACGATGGATCATATCCCCCATAATCAGTTGAGTTATAAGTGGATGACAAGTTGTACAATTTGCTTTAGAAAACTAAGAAAAGAAATTTGAAACACTAACTGGGCTTAATTTGAGCTAATAAAACAAAAGGGGAACGGCACGTTACTCACAAGGTTTACATTTTTCTATTTACATCTGCATTTGTATCCATATTTTTGATATCTAATTTGTATCCGCGTCTGTTTAAAACAAATATGAATATAAAACTTAGAAGCCACCTATTATCAGTATTTCCATCTATATTCACATGTAAAAAGGATAGAAATATCACTACACTAATATATGATCTGTATCCAATTCATTTTGAGCCATGGTAGGGAGGAAGGTTTGATAGATGACAGCAGTTCAAAAGGTAGCCATAGCCCGATAGTTGTACCCTGTTCCATAAGAGATTGATAGCAGTCCCATCATTATGAGAGGGAAAGACAGAGAGATCATTTGATGAGATGGGAAAGAGAGAAGAATTTGAAGAAGCTGTGACACGATCTAGAAAAGGTGACATGATGGATGAAACGGCTTTGATTATAAGCCGATTCATAGAGATAGCATTCTAAAATTTTGATTGCGTTATGTTTTATATTTTTAAGTGATGTATAGTATGTGCTTTAATGGCAAATTCATGAGAGGTTAAAACAATTGCAGACTCAGAATTTTCACATTAATCCCTCATTAAGTTGATACCAAGGAAAATGACACCATGCATGAATGTTGTCAATATGTCAACATGGTGACATCCAAATGAGCTTAACAGCAGAACCACTGACTGTATAAAAAGGGGATGTGATTGGGAGGAATAGCCATCTCCTCTTTCCTTTGCTGCTTCTCATGCATGGGAACAATGGAGAAAAGGGAGATGGGAGTAGGAGACATCCATCTCATGTTTAGAAATCCACCTCCCAGTTTACTGATCACCACCACAAGCACAAGTAACAGAGAGTGTAGATCCCAAAGGGGTGCAACCTGAGAACACAGCAGCTGACAGGTTAAGGTTTCTTAGGTAATATGTAAACACAGAGAAAAGGCTGTGCTTGAGCTGTTTTTTCATGTAAAAATTAGTAAATATTTATTTTTATGGCAATAAAATACCGCTAGAAAGTTTAAAAGCTTGAAACAGGTAAAGGATGATGTATTGGAAGCATAATTAACGCAATGTCCTCTAATACTCAACAATGAACTCCTATGTTTAGTTAATATGCATATTATCTTGAATTTGTTACAGTCGAGTGTTATCATTGTTTGGATCACTTATCATAAGAATTAAAAGACTATTCAAAAATTCATTAATCTGTTAATGCTACCTGATAAAAAGGCCAATAATTAATTTATTAAGACAAACTAGATGAAATATGCACTGGAACAAAACAGAATCAAAATCTTAAACAATAAATGGTTGCCAACTAAGATTACAATGAGGAAAAAGAAAGTTTGTCATGGACAAATTATTTGGTAAAAAAGCCTTTTTTTCGACTTTTTTATTTATTATTTCTGAAATAAGTAAAAACATGAGAAGTCATAGCACTTGTGTAAGTAAAAGCGCCAGATCTCAATTTTTCCTGAACAATTATAATTGTTATGGATACAGAATGTCAATTACTTCACAAAAAGAAAACAATATTGCATCTAGCATACTACTGAAAAAAAAAAAGCTTCATTGTGTTGCATGATAATAAATATAATTCAACTGATAAAAAAGGAGAAAAAATCGAATTTATCCCACCTCATGATGGTATCTGATTCCACCCTTCATTGGGCCTCTGGCATTGTCATGTTGCACCCTAAATCCCACATAAGATACCAAAGTGCCATCATCTTTTGGGATCGTGCATTCAACCTGCAGTCAAAATTCAGATGCTGTTACAGAAAGAAGGCAAGAGAAGCGATTTGAATTAAGATACTGCGACAGAACACAGCAGTGGCAGAATCATATATATGAACAAAACAACCAAATTAATGACTCAAAATCTATCAAGAAGCCAATTAACAAACTTTTTATAAGGTCCATCAAATAGTCTATCTCAAAAGTTACAAAGCCAAAAAAAAAGAAAAAAGAAAAAAAAAAGAGCAAAATCCAACGGGATTGCAAAAAATCATTTTATAAAAATAAAACATCAATATAAACTAAAAAAAGAAAAGAAAATCTTAGCGCTAAATGATGTGGAAGAAATAGCATTCCAAATTAAGAACATTTTAAACGTCAATAAATCTCAAAGTCTTTTAAACCGATGATTTCGCAACTCTCTCTGGTTTTTTCCCTTTTTTTCATTTGGAGAAAAAGAAAGCGTGGTAAATCTTATCAGGTCCTAAATCAAAAGAAAAAAAAAACATAGATATGAAATTCAGAATCAGGATCTTCAAAATAAACAGGAAACAATATTCAAATAAATAATTACAAAAAACGAAAAAAAAGAAGAAGAAAAAGGTTCGAAGCCCCTTACCTTGATTTCGCGGAATGGGATGAGCAAACTCTTTTCGAGCTTGGAGTCCAAACCCAGCAGCTTAGCGGCCTGCTTGAAATTTCTACTGGTCGCAGCCAAAGCGTTCATCGTACCTCCGGAACCTGTTCCTCTGACAATCTTCGAAAAACGAGGACCAGAGACCCTTTAGGTACCCCAAAGCCCAAGAGAGTTAAAGCCCAAGGAGGTAGGTCCTGTGTCTCACTTTAAACAACGAGGAGGAGGCGTGAGCGGGGTAGTTCTATTTGGCCGCGGTTTTCCCCGGTAGGCCCCCCGCTCCCTTAAAAATAAAATAAAAATATATATATATATATATATATATTTGCCTTTAAAAAATTTGAACCAAAATACCCTTACTTGCTCAGTAGCCCCCTTCAAGTCAAAACAGCTCCCCTCCCCCTTCCTCACTCAGGATCAAAACACCCTCGGATCCGACCATTTGAAGCTTGGTTGAAGAGATTTCAACCTATAATCGAGCAATGGACAAGCAACTAGCAATTTTGAAGGTTCTACTGTCGCAAAGGTTGTTTATATCCCCATCGTCGAAATTTTTTTTTCCCGTTCGTGAGTTGTTTGGCTCTGTATGACCGAACAGGTCAAGTCTGTTCGGCCACACAGGGCCGAACTGAGTCAATGTGTTCGGCCCTAGTGGGCCAAATAGATTCCTTCTGTTCGGCCATACTTGGCCAAACAGAAGATTTTTGTTTGGCCACACTCGGCCGAACAGATGCCAATAATTCGGCCTCGTATGGCCGAACATAAAGTTTATTTTCGGCCACAGAGGGCCGAACATTTTTATTTTTTTGGATTAATTATGATTAGGGTTTAAATGATTATTTGATCGTGTAGGGCAATGCTTCGACTGAATGCAGCATGATTGGCTATGATTGTGTGATGGATTACATAAATGAATTTACAACTTATAAGGTAAGAAAAATTTGATTGCAATTGTTTTAGTATTATTTGACTGAGCAATGTTTAAATTATCTACTAACATAAAACTATTTATTTTATAGATATTCAAAAGTAGAGAAGAAATGTATAATTGGTGTCGGGAAGTCGAAAGGAGGAATGGATTTATCGTTATTATTAAAAAATCAATACGGGTAGCACTGTTAAGAAACCAAGAATTTTTTTTCTTGCGAGAGGAGTGGTACTTGCAAAAGTAAACACATAAAGGAAAAGGGATCAAAGATCAGGGCCAGTGGCACTAAGAAGTGTGGATGTCCTTTTGCCTTAAGAGAAAAAAAATTGGATGCTGCAGATGATTGGATGTTAATGGTCATGTGCGGTGTGCACAATCATCCAACTGCAAAGCATATCGAGGGGCACTCATATGCAGGACGATTATCTAAGCAGGAGACTATAATGCTAGTGGAGATGTTGAACAGTTTGGTTCGGCCTAAGGACATATTATCTACTTTGAAGCAAAGGGATGCCCTTAATTACGATAATGAAGATAATCTACAATGCACGGTAGAGGTGTAAGGCTGTAGAGACAGCTGGAGATCTCAGATGCAACATCTTCTTGGTAAATTATCTGAGTGTAAATACATTGAATGACATAGGAATTGTATTAAGTCTAATGCTGTGCGTGACTTGTTTTGGGCACACCCTGGCAGTATAGAATTATTACGTGCATTTCCTCGTGTGTTAGATAATGGATTGCACTTACAAGATGAATAGATATCGTCTTCCTCTCTTAGAGATTGTGGGGGTGACATCAACTGACCCGACATTTTCTATTGCTTTTGTATACATGGACTCTAAGTGAGAAGATAACTATACATGGGCATTAGAGAAATTGCGCAATGTCATGGACGCTGATGCTTTGCTTGAGGTGATAGTCACAGATAGAGACTTGGCTCTATTGAATGCAATTCAGAGGGTATTTCCTACGGCAACACATTTGTTATGTAGATGACATATTAGTAGGAATGTTTTGGCCTAGTGCAAAAGGTTATTTGAAACAAAGGAGAAATGAGATAAGTTTATAATGAGTTGGAATATACTTGTGTTGTCCACCACAGAAGATGAGTTTAATGATCACTGGAGTGCACTCCAGAGAGATTTTAGTACCTATTCAGATGCTTTACGGTATGTGTCAGATACTTGGCTGAGCAAGTACAAGGAAAGATTTATCGCAGCATGGACGGACGCATGTAGGCACTACGGGAATGTGATAACTAATAGGTATCACAAGGAATTGATAAATTTAAGAACTTTATAATTTAATTATGCAATTGTTATATCACTTTTATTTATTTTATTTACTTTTCTAGGGCTGAAAGTGCACATGCAAGGCTGAAAAGATAGCTTGGATCAAGCCAAAAGAATTTCGAGTCATCTTGGACAAAATACATAGTTTGATTGAGTTGCAGCATAGTGACATTAAAGCCTATTTGAGAAGAGTTTGATGGTCGTGCAACACGACTTCAAGCCTGCTGAATTCAAAGAACTACGAGGTTTCATTTCTATAAGTGCATTAAATCAGATCCTCGCCCAAGCCAACCGAGCCAATTCAGTTGGGATTGATGATTCAGTTTGTGGGTGTGCTATTCGGCGCACACATGGTTTACCATGCGCCCACGAGATTGTGCGGCTCAGGATGGAAGGTCGGCAAATTCCCTTCGATTGCATAGATCCTCATTGGAGAAAACTTGATATGGTGCCTGCTTCAAAAGTGCAAAGTATTCAGCTAAGCTATGAACCAGAGTTGGATATAATTGCTCAGAAATTCAAACAGTTAGATGGGTCTTCGCAATTGCAGATGTTAAGAAAATTGAGAGAGATTGCTAGCCTAGATAGTACTTCTCTTGAAGAACCTGCCAAAAGGATGACTTGTTCACTTGGCCGCGGCCGCGCTTCATTGAAGGTTGATACATCTACCGCCGTGATCCTTCAGCCTTTGAGTTGCTTCTTTCAGAACAAGATAGTTATTCACTTGGAATGGGCACTCCACCAATGACGCAAGTGCCAAAGAGGCAGCCATGGAAGAAGGTAAGAAGCACTTCTTTCACCCGTGGGACCATGCCGGCAACTTCCGGGCCCGTGCCGGTATGTGCCGGGCCCGTGCCATATGTGCTGGACCCGTGCCGGTATGTGCCGGCACATGCCGGAAACTTCCGAGCCCCGTGCCGGCAACTTCTGAACCTATGCCAGGCCCGTGCCGGCTAAGGGCCGGACCTATGCGGCAACTTCCGGACCCATGCTGGACCCTTGCCAGGACGTGCCGGACCCGTGCCGGCAACTTCCGAACCCATGCCGGGCCCGTGCCGGCAACTTCCGGACCCGTGCTGGGATCATGCCGGCATGTGCCGAGCCCGTGCCGACCCGTGCCATTTGTTATTCAAAGTGATTGTTTGCAATCTAATAGGATTCATTCGTAAATGGTTTGTAGGTTTTTCGTCATCGAACCCGGTCATATAAGCCAACAATCTATATTGATCAAATTCCAGATGGGTTGAGTCGGTTCATCCAACATATCAAGGATGTTAAAACTGATGGAAACTACGGATTTAGAGCAATAGCTGACTTGCTGGGATTTGGAGAGGGGGATTGGCTCCATATTAGGAAGGATTTATTATATGAGTTGCAATGTCATTTATTCAGAGCACTATCGCGCTTTTTTGCTGTCGAAGGGAGGTTTGAGGAGATTGAACATGCATTATCATATTTTGATAATTGTCCACCTTATGACCGGTGGATGACTATGCCGAATATGGGGCACGTTATAACGTCCCGCTATAACGTTGTCCTATACCACCTCTCCTTGCAACAATGTCTTATATTCCTACCTCTATGATAGATGCCTCTTCCTCCTTTATCCGCAAAAATATTGCAGTGGTGTTCGTAAATGGCAATCATTTTGTGGAGGTATTAATTAAATGTCTCTTAATCATATTTAAATGACTAATAATTCATTCTGTTTACTAATTTATATATTTTGCAAGTGTTTCTATTACCGGATCATCCCATTCCCCCAATAGCAAGCAATTGGCGAAAACATCATTTACCCTGTGCTTTCGGATGGGCTACTTCATATGAATCTAGGATCACCAGTTCAGATAAACAATCTCGTTGGATGTTATTATTAGCAAGACTATTGAGTTTTCGAGTTAATTTTGTTAGCAACAATCAAATTTGTATAATGTTTGACATATTTATATTAATTCCAAAAATTTTCATTTAAATTGAGCCAAAAGGAAGTAAAATTTCATTCAAACTTCAATGTCTTTTACAAAAAGATGCACTATGTGCTAAAAGATACAAAATACATAAGGTACATCAGGGATCCCCACCATGCCGTCGTCGATGCCTGTACTGCTATGGCGATGCATGACTAGGGCTAGGGACATCAGGCTCCATAGGCTCAACCGTAGAGATATGCTGACCCTGCAACACATGTGCAATCTGCGATATGACATCGTACATGTAGGTCCCCTGTGACGCAGCCTCCTCCCGATCCATATCAAGAATGCTGGTGCAAAGGCCAATCGCATCTGCAATACGCCGGCCTTGCACGTCAGCATTAGCATCATCGGGACATGATCGAGAATAGATACGGGATCGGCTCTCTAGAGGGTGAACAGCCAGATGCGTGATCCGAGAATACCACTCCAAATATCCGATATGCAATCTGAGGGTCGGGTCACTAGATGGCTCCTGCTCGCTTGGCTCAGCAGGTGATCCTCTCACCTCTCCCATAACTGCCCATAGAAGACGTACCGGATGTGGTATGATGCTGCTGTCGATCCTCTGCTAGCTCGCTCAGGGGCTAGTGGCACACGGGGGATCGTCTGTATTCTACCGAACTGTCGTAAAACCTTTCAGGATGATAGGGTTCTACGACATCTATGCACTTGAGGCATCCACTAAAGAATGCAATATCAAGGAATGGATGATCATCACGGATAAGACGATGGGGATCCCAAACTACCTGCAACAGATAAATCGTAATCAGTTTGATAATATATGGCAAATTATAGAAATATACAAGTGCATGGTCCTATGGTACATACCTCATCTGCCTTCAAAACGTTCAATGACTCGCGTAGAATCACCAAATGGTCCATCGTAGTACGGGATGGACTGCCGGGAGTCCATCGGTGTACGCGGGGCCTAGCATTAGTATAGGTCCAGGGCTGGGTGAGGAGTGAGAAAGGGAAAATATTCATAAATCCATGCCTAGAGAAGCGTCATATATCCACTGATCTGTCTAACGGATGCCCTAGACGCAATCCCCAATTACTGATATAAATGAGCCAAGGCACCAACACCCCAGGCATATGTGCTCACTCTATCCAAATGCCGAAGCAGAGCAAGATAAGCTATAGGCACCCTCGTCCCGCTTTTATTGACAAAGAGTGTACACCCTAACAAAAAAAGCAAATACGCTCGCACTGCACACTCTATTCTACAGTGGCTATCTCTATCTGATACATCAGGGAAATGACTCTTCAGCCACTCTAATCTCATAGATTGACCGTGGACAGATATAACCTCTTGACGCGCGTTATCCTATGATATACCTAATAGCTGCATTAGTAGGTCCTCAGCATCCCGATCACTCATCCTATCACAAGACAAGGACACCGAGGCACCCATGACACTAATCCCTAATATGGCGGCAACATCATCCAATGTGATCATCATCTCGCCAAAGGGAAGATGGAAGGTGTTTGTCTCGAGCTGCCATCTCTCTACAAAGCCCGAGACAAGAATCTTGCTTTATTTTTAATGAAATTACCATGCACATCCAATTAATTTCTAAATATCCATTTAGTTTATAATGGTTGTCATTTAGTTTCTAAATACCCATTTAGTTTATAATGCTAGTTTACAAATATGAAATTAATACATGTATTTCTAAATGATGATCTAATCCTAATATCATGAGATGGATCATTAATATTAGCTCTTTAAGAATGATTATAGACATACCTCTATCAGCATTACCTTGGGATCATCATGTTGAATTTCTTCTTCATGTATCGCTTGTATCCTTGAATCCAAGGTGAGCTTCTTGACTTGACTTTCAATTTCATCTGTGCCATTCAAAACCTTTCTCTTCCTTAATGGAAGATCATTAGATTCATCAAACATAATATGAACATAAGGTCCTATGTTCATTTCCAGATTTTTCAAAGTGCTGATTTTCAAATTTCTTTTTATGATCACTTCTAATAGATAAAATAGGAAAACCTTTTTCATTTGAAATTCTTCTAAGGAGTTTTAGAAAAAACTGAAGATGCTTCATTTTTGCTAACTAAGAATAAAACTTATGTAAATCGAGAAAATTATCAATAATCATGAATCCATATGCAAAAGTTCTAAAAGTTTACAAGTTAAAATCATATTTTTAGACTTAAAAGAAATTCTAATTAATTTTTCAAAATTTTCATGTATCACAAATTTTCTTTTTTGAAACTTAATTTTGGCAAACCTTTAACCAAATTTTTTGAATAATTTAGAAGGCAAATCCATGCTGACATAAGCAAGTCTATAATGTCATAATTAGATTTATCAATTTTAGCATTCATGACAACTAGACATTCAATAATCTGGTCATTAACAATATAAACATTACTATGCCTATGACCAATGGCTTTCATGCAATCATCAACAGGATTTGTAATTATGCAAAGAGATGATTCAGAAATAATTTTAAAACCTTTTTCATAAAATTGATTAATGCTAAGCAAGTTATGATTTAATACATTTAAAAGCAAGATATTATCAATAAAAGTAGAGGGAGTTGTACCAATTTTATCAATGCCAATAATTTTACCTTGGTCATTATTTTCAAAGGTAACCACTCCTCCATCAATTGCATTCAAAGTGATGAATTCAGATTCATCACCCAGCATGTGTTTTGAGCACCCGGTATCCAAGTATCATTTTCTTTTTGCTCTACTAGTTGTAAGACACACCTGCATCCATAATATCAAGTTTTGCTTCTAGGTACCCAAGCTTTCTTGGGTCCTTTAGGATTAACTAAAATGGTTCCTTTTGGAACCCATATCTTTTTAACATGTGTGTGTGACATATATATGCTTTGTGTCCAGGTTTACCACATTCGAAACATGTAACTTCAGTAGAATTATTAGCATGCACATAAATATTTTTTAAAAACTTTTATCTATTTAAAGGATTGTATCTAGGCCAGCTTTGTTAAAAACAGCTCTTTGATTTTCAAGAATCATGTTAAGTTTAGTAGAGCTCAAAGTAAACTTATCTACAGTAGGTTTCAATCTATCTACTTTATTTTTCAAATTCATGTTTTCTTGTAATAAAACTTCATTTTCTTCTAATAGTTTATCCTTTTCTAAAGTAAGATTTTGAACTTGATTTTTTAAATCTTTATTTTTTAAACTGAGATTTGCGAAATCATCAATTAATTCATAAAATGCACCATGCAATTCATCAAATGTAAAATCATCTAACAAGTTGGGGCTTACCTCTTCATTGTTCGCTATAAGACAAATTTTCTTCTTCATTCTTCTCTTCTTCTTCAAAGCTTGATGCATCACTATCACTCCATGTAGCTATCATAGCCTTCTTTTAAATTTCTTAAACCTTTCTTCAGATATGGACAATCTGGCTTGTAGTGTCCCGGTTTGTTGCATTCATAACAAATTACTTCATAGTCTTTTTCATTGCTTGGCTCTCCTTTCATTAATGCTCTCTTTCTTCCTTCAAATTTCTTTCTCATGAATTTCACAAATTTCCTTGTAATGAGAGCTAGATCATTTTCCTCATCACTTTCACTTGAGGTGCTCTCATTCTCATCATTTAGGACTACACTCTTTAGTCCCAACATCCTCTTATTTTTGGATTGTTCTTTATCAAAATGTTGTTGCCGCTGAAGCTCATGAGTCATCAATGAACCAACTAATTCTTCAAGAGATAGTGTGTTGAGGTCCTTGGCTTCTTGAATTGCAGTAACTTTGGCCTCCAAGACCTAGGCAAGGATCTCAAAACATTTCTAACAAGATCACCATTAGTATAAGATTTTTCAAGGCTTTTCAGCCCATTAATAATATTAGTGAATCTTGTAAACATATCACCAATGCTTTCATATGATTTCATTTTAAACAGTTCATATTCATGTACAAGCATATTTATTCTAGATTCTTTAACTTTATTGGTACCCTCATGGGTAACTTCAAGTCTATTCCAAATTTTCTTAGTAGATATGCATGTAGAAATACGATTAAATTCATTGGCATCTAAAGAACAATATAATACATTCATGGCTTTAGCATTCAGTTGAGCCAACTTCTTATCATGCACATTCCATTCCGTTTCTGGTTTGGGAATATCAATACCATCAGATTTAATAGTGGGTGTGTGAGGTCCATTGACTATGATACTCCATAAATCATAATCAAGTGCTTGAATAAAAATTTTCATACGTGCTTTCCAATAAGTGTAATTTGTGATATCAAATAGAGGTGGTCTATTAGTTGACTGTCCTTCGATCAACATAGATCCCATTTGGATTACTACTGATCTTTAGCTCCAAGCTATTTAAAGCTATAGAAATCAAGAGCACGCTACTCTGATACCACTTGTTGCTCAGATGTAGCAACCCAAGAGGGAGGGTAAATTGGGTATTTAAAATTAATTACTAGTGCAGATATGTGCTTAATCACTAGTTAAAAAATAGTTCATAGCAGTGTAGTGGAGTGCAAAAAACAAAATCATACAGAATAAGCAATCACAAACACAAGAGGATTTATAGTGGTTCGGTGCCAAACCCGGCTTCTACGTCCACTCTCCAAAAATCATTTGGGAATTTCACTAATTGTATCACAACGATTACAACCCCTAGCCTTCCCAGCTAGTCCTCTTATTTCACAGCACAAGGCAGCCAAACCCCTAGCCTTACCTAGCTAGTCCTTTTGTTTAACAGCACAAGGAAGCCAAACCCCTAGCCTTACGGCTAGTCCTCTTGTTTAACGGCACAAGAAAGCCAAACCCCTAGCCTTACCCAGCTAGTCCTCTTGTTTAATGGCACAAGGAAGCCAAACAACAATCTAGGGTTATCCTTAACCCTATTACAAGAAATTTTAGAATAGATAACAGATAGCTTCTAACTTAGCAAATATTCAAAGAATACTTTACAAATTTGAAGCAAATCTTCAGCAATGAGTGTGGATCTCCGAGGTAGCTGAATCTTTTGAATGCTTTACCGGATCTGGATGACTTGAGCAGTGATTAAGATTTATCAACTTCAATGCACAAGAACTTGCTTTCCAACACTCCGAAAAAAATATGCAATGAACACTCTCTTTCTTGATTTCTTTCTCCTCTTTTTCTTTCTCAGATTCGTCATTGTGTTCCTCTGATCTCAGCTATTTAAACCAAGAAAAATATCCGTTAGACACATTGGTAATAAGAGAAAATTAAAACGGAAGAAAAATGTAACCGTTTGAGATTATTTCCCTATTGATTGCATTTAATCCTTTGATGAGGAAAGATCTCTGTCAAATACCAAAAGAGTAAAAGTCAGTCATCATGAAAATGAAAATATAATTAAGGAGAGAGAGAGAGAGCATGTAAGAGTGCAGAGCGGTGGTTGGCTATAATTAATTTTCCAGGAAGCTCCTTTGAAGACATCCAACTCATGGAGAAAGGAGAAGAGGCTCCAAGCTAGCTAAACAACCAAAACTAGTTAGCTATTCAATAAAGCTCCATGGCAAGATGACTTGAAATCAGCCATAAAAGAGTAATAAAGTAGCTAGCTAACAAGCTAGCTCATTCCATCATGCACACGGCTAGTAAGGCATCCAGGATAAAGTAGTTAGCTCTTCAGTTAACTCAATGAAATGTTTCATGCATTAAGAGAAAAAATAGTTAGCTATTCAGCTAACTCAATTTGAATTTCATGCAGCTAGGAAGAGAGAATGAGTAGAGTAGTTAGCTCTTCAGCTAACTAGATAAATAGTTAAATCCATCATGATAAAAAGTAGTTAGCTATTCAGCTAACTCAATTCAAAAGTTCATGCGCCCAGGAGAGATAAAAAGATAAAGTAGTTAGCTGCTAAGCTAACTTGTTCAAACATTCATTCGGCCAAGAGAGAAAATGCCCCAAAGTAGTTAGCTCTTAAGCTAACTCTTTTATCATATCATTCGGCTAAGAGAGAAAGAAGAATAAAATAGTTAGCTTTCCAGCTAACTGAAGCAAGCTTTCATACGCCCATGAGAAAAGGAGTTAGCTTCCTAGCTAACTAAATTTGAATGCCATGGGAACCGTCCAAGGGAGAAGCTAGCTCTCCAGCTAGCTTGAACTGAAGTCCATTCGGCCAAGAAGGATTCCTGTAAGAAATGGTTAGCTACTGAGACAAACAAGTTAACTCACTAAGCTGCCCAGCTAGCTGCCTAGCTAGCTGATTCCAAAGCTCATTCGGCCAAGACAAGAACTTGCATGAAAATAGTTAGCTCTTGAGGCTAACAAGCTATCTAAGAGAGGGAAGAAGTTAGCTCACAAGCTAACGTAATCCAAGCATGGTTTGGCCAAGCTAACAGTGCAAAGAATAGTTAGCTAATCATGTAAGACCAGGTAGCTAAAAGGCAAAACAAGCTAGCTAACTAGCTGGCTCATGAAGTCATGCAAATGCCCTGGTAAGATTGAAATATTTAGCTATATTCAAGACAAGAGAAAGTAAGTTACCATGTAACAAATAAAATTTCGCTTGATAAGGCTCATCTGTACGACACTTGTACATCCCGCATTAATCTTAATTTTTATAATAAACTTAGTTTTAATTATTTTGTAATCATCAAAATCAATCTAGGGGCCAACGGAATGACATTTGCAAAATCATTATGAATGATTCTGTTATAATGAATGGATATATGAATAATGGTATATATGTACTATCGCGACCTGTTAGTATAATGTATACATCCAGCAAATGCCTTAGGATAAGCGATATATGTAATTCTTACCTTTGGCACTGTCGGCTAGGTCATATTAACAAGAATGGGATAAACATGTTGAGACAAGAAGGTCTACTTGAGGTTAATGATTTTGAATCATTACCAACCTGTGAATCTTATCTTATAGGTAAAATGACCAAATCATCTTTTAGTGAAAAAGGTGAATGGGCCAATGAAATTTTAAGTCTAGTACATATCGATGTATGCGGACCTATGAATATCAGTGCCAGGGATGGGTATAATTATTTCATTACATTTACAAATGATTTGTTCGAGGTATGGTTATATATTCTTGATGAGACATAAGTCTGAATCGTTTGAAATGTTCAAACGATATCGTAATGAAGTAGAAAAATAAGATGGAAAGTTTATCAAAACCCTTCGATCAGATGAGGTGGTGAATATCTTTCCAGTGAGTTTCTAACATATCTTGAGGAGAATTGGATTCTCTCTCAATGGACACCTCTAGGGATACCTCAGTTAAATGGAGTGTCTGAAAGGAGGAATCGAACCCTGTTAGACATGGTTCGGTCCATGATGGGCTTTGCATCTCTACCGATCTCCTTTTGGGGTTATGCTTTAGAGTCAGCTTGTTATCTTTTAAATAGAATCCCAACTAAGTTCGTTAACAAAACACCATATGAGATATGGACTGGGCATAAGCCGATACTCTCAGACCTTCGGGTCTGGGGCTGCCCGACTTATGTTAAACATTTGGAAACAAATAATCTTGGACTTAGGTCTGACCGGTGCCTATTTGTAGGATATCCAAAAGAGACTAAGGGGTATTACTTTTACTTGCCTGAAGAACAAAAGTTGTTCATCAGTCTTAGGGCTATCTTTTTAGAAAAGGAGTTCCTTGATGAAGGAACTAGAGCTACTAAGATTGAACTTAGTGAAGTTCAACAAGGAGAAAAACCAATACACTTAAGGGACAATACA
This sequence comes from Calamus simplicifolius, assembly GCA_900491605.1. NCBI lineage: Eukaryota > Viridiplantae > Streptophyta > Magnoliopsida > Arecales > Arecaceae > Calamus > Calamus simplicifolius. The sequence goes on along the minus strand of UESW01004771.1, from coordinate 545,792 downwards.
GAAACGGATTTAATTAGATCAAACCCAGAGCCTATACAAGAACAATTAAGGAGATCTAGTAGGGTACTCCGTCAACTGGACCGATACTATGGTTTCTTGATCCAGAATGACGATCCTATTGAACTCGATGAGAACAATGAGGATCCGATCACCTATATGGATGCAATGCAGAGGTTTGACTCTGACAAATGGCTAAAAGCCATGAAATCCAAAATAAAGTCTATGAAAATCAATAATGTATGGACATTGGTTGATCCATCCGAGGGGATAAAACCCGTTGGGTGCAAATGGATTTTTAAAAGGAAAAGAGGCGCAGATGGGCAGGTAGAGACCTATAAAGCCCGTCTGGTTGCCAAGGGATATCGTCAACGTTATGGTATAGACTATGATGAGATATTTTCTTCTGTGGCAATGCTCAAATCCATTCAGATTATGCTTGCTTTAGCAGCACACTTTGATTATGAAATCTGGCAAATAAATGTCTGAACAGCTTTCCTGAATGGTGAGCTGGAAGAGGAGGTGTATATGATACAACCTGAAGGGTTCACATTCACAAATGAGTCAAAAGTATGCAAGCTACAAAGATCCATTTATGGATTGAAGCAGGCATCTCGGAGTTGGAACATACGGTTTGATAAATGTATCAAGATGTATGGTTTCGTTAGAAACAGAGAAGAACCTTATATTTACAAATGGGCAAATGGTTCTATGGTTGTATTCCTTGTATTGTATGTGGATGACATTCTCTTAATCGGAAATGACATTCTAGCACTACAGGGAATAAAGGTCTAGTTGTCATCTTAATTTTCTATGAAGGACTTGGGTGAAGCCTCTTATATACTTGGTATGAAAATCTATAGAGATAAATCTAAGAGGCTTCTAGGATTATCCCAATCTACGTACATAGACACTGTGCTAAAATGGTTCAGCATGGAGAATTCCAAGAAAGGCTATCTTCCAATAGGCCATAGAATTTCTCTCTCCAAAAATGATTGTGCAACAACTTCAGAGGAAAGAGAGCGTATGAGTAGGATTCCATATGCTTCGGAAGTGGATTCTATCATGTATGCTATGACATGTACTAGACCAGACATGGCATATTCACTAGGGATAGTGAGTAGATACTAGTCTGACCCAGGTGATGGTCATTGGAAAGTAGTGAAGACTATTCTTAAGTATTTATAAAATACTAAGGACCAATGGCTAATTTATAAGGAACATGACTTAAAACTTGTGGGGTATACTGACTCCAGTTTTCAGTCAGATAGGGATGACAGCAAAAGTGTATCAGGATTTATTTTTACCCTAAATGGAGGAGCGATCTACTGAAAAAGTTCCAAGCAGCATTGTGGCGGACTCAATATGTGAGGCGGAATATATTGCAGCATCGGATGCAGTAAAGGAAGCTGTATGGTTGTGAAAGTTTCTAGAGAACTGGGAGTGACACCTTCTCTGGATGGTCCTATTTCGGTGTATTGTGACAACACTGGAGCCATTGCTCAAGCCAAAGAGCCAAAGTCCCATCAACGCACCAAACATATTCTGCACCGTTATCACCTTATGCGAGAAATCATGGAGCGAGGTGACATCAACCTTCAAAAGATTGATGGAAAGGAGAACCTAGCCGACCCATTCACTAAAGCTCTTAGAATCAAAGAATTTGATGACCATAAATGGAAGATGGGTATTAGATACTATTCTGAGTGGCTTTAGTCCTAATGGGAGATGTTGGGAATTGTGTCCTAAAGTCAATCAATTAATATGTAGATAATTGTGCAAGTTGTAAATGTATATGAATTATAAATTAATAAAATTTGGTAGTTCATCACATAGCATCTTTCTGAAATAAATTCTTTTGTGATGGAGTCCTTAGAATCATAATCTATTCAATAAAGAGATGGTTTATTGAGTGGTTCTTAAAATAGTCACGACCAAATGATATATAGTTATAGAACAATTATGTATCAAGTAAAGGTCATTGTATGTCATATGGGTTGGTTGTCCTCTTTACCAAGAGTGTGGTGACACTGGTATAATATGCAGGTAAGGTGTATGCCATTTCATTGAACGTGACCAATCTGCGGAACGCTCTTCTGCCAAGAAGTGTTCGCAAAGTGATATGGATATAAGTGTCCCTCTGACCTAAGATCACCATGGTAGCTTGCAAGCAACCTACTGTACTTTGGTGCCGAATTACCTGGATTTCTAATCCAGTGACAGAAGGTTTCTGGGTGTAGTAAAGTACTTGTGGAGCAGTGAGTGGATCAAGATGGGATTGACCCCGCCAAATAGTTTGGAGTAAATATCGCACTGTATTTCAATTTAGCAAAACCTTGGCCAGGGTAGTCCCTGTGAGGAGTCACAGGACTTATGAAGATTGAGACACTTTATGGATGAACTGATTAAGGGTTGGCAGTTGAAACCTAAGTCATCTTGAGCATTGAGGGTCAAAGGGATGAATTATATGATAACCATATGCCAGAGGTTCTTGATTGTTGCTCTGCAACCTTTGGCCTATCCGGACGTTGGGTGTCATTGCTAGATAGTGACTTCGATTAGTATTGAAATTGTTTCAGTGCTACCAGCTTAGTCTTTGAACCTATGGGGTCACACGTCATAGGAGATTCTACCTGACTGGATGATTGAGAAACTAAATGTTAGTAAATTAATTAAAGGATTAAATTGACAATACGATTGCTGGCTAGCTCAATTTGATTGAGCTATGAACATCTTGGTCAAATCAAATAGGATTTGGTTTAGACTCAAATTTAGGTAAGCCTAATGTTAACATCCTTACCCATTTAAATTCGAATTATGAATTTGAATTTCAAACTAATTTTAATTTTGAGTTTAAAGATTAAATTTTGAATTCAAAACTTTAAGTCTAAATTTAAAATGGATGTTAATGACCTCTCCCTAATTACCCCTCATTTCTTAACTTCTAACCTTTTGATTTTTAACTGAAAAAGGAGATGAAGAGTTTCTTACTTAACATGAAGAGTTTCTTCTTTAACTCCTTTTTGGTTTTTAATTGAAGATGAAGATGAAGGGTTCTTCCTCATCTTTCAAGAAACGTTAAAAAAGGAAATGCCAGGGAGATGAGAAGTTTTGAGGATGAAAGGGATTCTGGCTATAAAACCTAGAGGTAAAAATATTTTCTAAAGAGAGACATCCTTTTGATAATTCCATGAGCACCTTGATGTAAAAGAGAAGATATCTCATCGTTGAAGCCTAGAAGAGGAGCTAGCACTCCGAAGAGGCTGGTCAGGACTAGAGCCCCGGTGTGGATCACCTGTAGATGCCATACACCTTTGTGTGACTAGCAGAAGTACTATCTACCACTATCTTCTACTGCTGTATGAGTGATTAAGCATCAAAAGATAAAAGATTCAATATTTACTAGTGACTTAGATGAGATCTAAGGCACTAGGCAACATACATAGATATGATCTATGTTATTGTTAATTTTTTTTATAGATTTGATCTATGTATTATTTTTATATAGATTTGATCTATGTATTAGATCTTTTATATATATATTGATCCTGTTGTAGGCTGATATTGGATTAGATCCAATATCTTATTGCTTCCGTTGCATGTTTATTTTACAAAATGTCAAAATACATTTCTATTTATTTCTATTGCCTACAAAAGCTTTTCTAACACTACATTCGTCCGAATCTTGCATCTCTATTCTAGCTTCTGAATCATCTTTGGTTGGCCCTATTTTCGGTCCGTGGATGGCTGCTCTCCAGCGTCGGAGGACCCCCCAAGCCCTTGTTGTTGCTCCTGGTAAGATAGTGTAGGATGGTCCTGTGTTGCCCCCTGTTTCATCCGAGGGGTGGCAGACCCCAAGGAAGGTTGCTCGTAGGCAGCCTGGGAGGAAGATGATTGCTTCTATGTCACCCGTTCTCAGCTCTGTGTCGAAGGGGGTTGAGAGTCGGGCTGCTAGCGCTGTGCCGGAGATGCAGGTGGGGCCTTCCCAAGCTGGTAGCTCGAGCGGGGGCCAAGCGTCTGATGCTTCATTGAAGGACCAAGTGCACGAGCCGAGGAGGGCTGTGTGCCGGTCTGATGTTGGTGTGCCGGTGGAAATAGTAGGAACTAGATTGCCTAAGTCCTCACTGCTTCAGTTTAATCTAAACATTTCCACTAACCCTTTTGCCCTCTTGGGTTCCGACAAATGGGCCGGCCGTCTGAAGGCTCGGTCGGATGCCTACCCGAGCCCACTCAAGAGGGCTCGGCCTGTTGAGACTCCAGTTTAGAGGGTGGTCTCCAAGTCTACCAAAGGGAAGGGGAAAAACCTCGCCTTAGCTTATGGTGGAGTGCAATCCACGCTTGCTTTCTCAGCACCTGTGGATGCCTATATGGAACATGATTCTCAGTCAAAAGACGGGGCTGAGCACACCTATGATAAGGCAGTACATGTCCCTATTATTAGTTCTAAGGTCATTCAGCCAGTTGTGGAGGACAGGCTTATCCGCGATTCTGCTATCACTCTCCTTAAGAAGGCCATTCAGCTGGATGTGGCTAGTGAACTTATGGACAGTTCTGACCGGGGGTCTGCTGATGTTGTGATGTTAGGGGACTAGGTGGCCCTCCCCCCCCCCCCCCCCCTAAATGAAGATTTTGATTTGGAATGTGAGAGGAGCCCAGAAACCGTCATTTCGCTCCTCTTTTGGGAGGCTTATGCAGCTCCACAGTTTTGACATCTGTATCTTGTTGGAAACTCGCATGTCTAGGACTAGCTTGGCTAGCTTGAGGAGGCAGATTTTCAGATCTTGGTTTTCTTATGCTATTGAGTCTGTTAGCTTATCTGGTAGTATCTTGGCTTTATGGAGGAGCGCTGACATTAGAGTGGATGCTTTTCACTGTTTCTCCCGGCAGGTTGCTCTTGTCATTTCTGAGGGAATGTCGGTCCCTTGGCTTCTCTCAGATGTGTATGCTAGTATAGACTTTCAAGAGCATCGTGTGCTCTGGGAAGAGATCTGATCCTTGATTGCACAGGGTGTTCCCTCCCTGGTTGCTGGTGACTTCAATTGTATTGTGGGGGCTAATGAGAAGAAAGGTGGAAAGCAGTTTGTCGAGTCCCCGGGCGTATCGGAGTTCAGGACCTTCATTGCCTCTGCTAACCTGTTGGACCTGGGGTTCCAGGAGTCCCGATTTACTTGGTGTAATAACCGGTTGGGATCTGCTAGAGTGTGAGAACGCCTGGATAGAGTTATGGCCACCGCTAACTAGCTTCGGTGTTATCCTTCTACCACTATTACTCATTTGTCCAAGATTGTCTCTGATCACTGTCCCATTCTCATCTCCACTGATGTGGCTGCTAATCAGAGGAGACTTTTTAAATTTGAGAAATTATGGACATCTTACTCTGGTGCCAGGACCTTAATTGCTCAGGTGTGGCGTCTTTCTGTAAGAGGGAGTGCTACTTACAAATTATTCAGACGTTTGGAGCTTGTGAGATGCAGACTATCCAGATGAACAGGTGAAGGTTGGTGACATTGTTCGGCAAGTTGAGCAGGTTGAGTCTATTATAGCCTCTTTCCAGGCTAAGGAAGATCAGTTTGGCTATCTTCTTGATCCTGATCTTACTTCTCTTCGCTCCAACCTGGCCCTCCACCACTCCCTTCTGCGGCAGCAGGAGACTTTTTGGAGGCAAAGGTCTCGGATTCAGTGGGTCAAGGAAGGTGATCAGAATACTAAATTTTTTCATCAAGCCACTCTAAAATGCTATTCGGTGAACCAGATCTGGCGATTAGCTGATGAGAAGGGAATTTTCCACGAGGATATCTAGGTTATCAGAGATCAGCTTCATCACTTCTTCTAGTCTAGATGGACTGAGCGGTCGGGGGTTGGCTTCTCTATCACTCCTGTGCCGAGTCCCTTTAAGGTCTTTGGTTCTGAGAATGACCTTCTTACCAAGCCTATTACCTCAGAGGAGATTAGGATGGCTTTATGGGACATTAGATCTGATAAGGCCCCTGGGCATGATGGGTTTCCACCCTTTTTCTTCCGCCACTATTGGGATATTGTGAGCCAGGATATTGTGGAGGCTATCCAGTTTGTTTTTCTATCTAGATTTATTCCCTCTGACTGGAAGTGGACTATTGTTACCTTGGTGCCCAAACAACATGATGCTTCTACTCCTCAGCACTACCAGTCGATCAGCTTATGCACTACTTTATATAAGGTCTATGCTTGCCTCTTGGTTTCTCGTCTAAGGCTAGTGATTCCTCATCTTATTTCTCCTGAGCAAGGGGCTTTCCTCAGAGGATGCTGTATCTCTGATAATGTCTTGCTAGCTCAAGAGGCAATGAAGGTCCCTACTCGTCAATGTCTTATGGCAGTTAAGCTAGACATGGAGAGAGCTTATGATAGATTGAGTTGGGATTTTCTCTATCGTACTCTTTAGGAGTTTGGGTTTGTTGACCTCTTTATTGCCTGGATTAGGGCTTGTGTTCACCGGCCGTCCTTCTCTATTATTGTTAATGGTGGCCAGACAGACTACTTTCATTCAGCTGTTGGTCTGAGGCATGGATGTCCTTTATCCCCTTTCCTGTTCATCCTCTCTACTGATGCGTTATCTTGGGCTCTTTCTCAGGCTCAGCAGGATCCCTCCTTTTTTCCTTATAGCATGGGGCCCTACGGCCCCTCGCTCTCTCACATCTTATTTGCTGATGATTGTATCCTATTGGGCAGGGCCACTATCTACAATGCTTCTGCTTTTGCCATAGTGATTCAGTCTTACTATCGGGCTTCTGATCAGAAAGTTAACCTCAGTAAATCCTTGATTTGCTTTAGGTCGAAGACTGACCTTGCTGTTAGGGGGTCTATTATGCAAATCTTGGATATCTCTGTGCAAGCTGACCATCTTTCCTATCTGGGGATTACCATTACGGAAAGACGGCCACAAAGTACTAATTTCTGTGACCTTGAGCATTGTGTTTGTGACCGTTTGGATGGATGGCAGGTTATTGGGTTATCTATGATGGCCAGGCTCACCCTTATTCGGTCTTTGCTTACTTCTCTTCTGCTCTATATTTTATCTAATGCTGCTATTTTGATGTCTTGTCTGAGGAGGTTGGAGAGATGTTTTTGGAATTTCCTTTGGGGTTCTTTGTAGGAAGGTCATGGTATCCACCTTCTGGCTTGGGACATTGTTTGTATGCCGATGTCAGAAGGGGTGCTTGGGATCCAGTCCCTCACAGTCAGGAGGGAGGCTTTGACTGCTAGACATGCTTCGCGGTTTTTGCTTGATCCATACTATTTATGGAGCTTGTTTATGCATGCCAAATACGAAGACTGGACCCCTTCTATTTATTCTCAGTCTACTCGAGGATACTTTTTCTTCTGGAAAGAGGTCTACCGACATGCCCCGGCCATGCTATCTAACATCTCATGGATGATTGGCCTATGCCGATGTTGTTCGTGATACATGGATTGCAGACCTTTCCCTTACCCGGTGGCCTACTTATGTGAGCTCTGATATCCCCAGTGGAATGAGAGTTACTGATTTAATTGCTCAGGATCGTCATGCATGGCAACTCTCTTTGGTGTCCACTCTATTCGGTGAGGAGCTCTGTCGGCGTATTCTCTCTATTCCTCTTCTTTCGGGTCACATTTCTAATATCACCTTATGGAGGAGATCCTATATAGCTCGTGCTCCTATCAAAGATCTTATGAAGGCTTACAGACCTCACCCCAGGCTTACTCTGGATGTATCTTGGATTTGGAAGCTTCCCATTCACCCTAGAGTTCGCCTCTTCATTTGAAAAATGGCTTGGGACTACCTCCCTACTTGCTCCTTACTCTCTAGGAGGGGTATGTCGATCCAGCCTATGTGCCCTCTATGTGGGTTAGAGGATGAGACTATTGATCATGCTATTTTCTTATGCGGTAGAGCGAGATTGATTGACAGATCTCGAGGTTCTGTTTCTAGGGTGATAGGAGTGACCCTAGCTGCAATTCTTTTCTGCGATTGATCAGGCTTGACATTCGGAGGGGCATCCAAAAGTTGGTTACCACGATTGCTTATATTGCTTACCAGGTCTGGTTATCTCGGAACTGGATTATTTTCTCTGATGAGACTGCTCCCTCCCATAGGCTTGTTCAGACTACTTTATCCTTTTCTGCGGAGTACACCCTTCATCATGCAGTTTTTGATTCTGATGACCCTGGAAGCTGGGGCCCCCCTACTACCTTGGCAGCGCATCGGCAGACGGTCTTTATCTCTTGGGAGCCCCCACCCCTAGGGTTTGTCAAAATCAACTTTGATGGGAGTGTTCGAGGCAGAATTGCTAGTTCGGCTTTTGTGATCCGTGGGTTGGATGAGTCGATGATAACAGCCGGTGGATTCAGCCTTCTCGACCTATCGGTGCCATTAGTTGAGTTGTATGCGGCGTGGGCTAGTATATCCTATGCCATTCGCAGCCTGGATAGCCGAAGGATAATTATTGAGGTGGACTCCACTACTGTTATTAGCTGGCTCCATTAGGACTCTGGTGATCAGTTCTCTTCCATCCCCTTGATCCACGACATTCGGACTATATTTCATTAGGCTGATACCATTCGGATTCGACATATCTACCGAAAAGCTAACTCAGCGGCTGACTGGGTAGCTGCCCGGATGGTCCATCACTCTGGACCATGGTATTGGACACAGGGTGACCGTGCCCTCTGGTTTTCACTCAAATTTTATATTTTGATATATCAAGCTTGACTCATCCTAAATTAATGTGATCGCCCACATGTACTTAAAAAAAAAAAAAGAGCAAGCGGGGCGAGCTTGAAACCTATTCATTTTATTATATGTACCACAAATTCTTCTGTTTCGAAATGGCTGGTGCCACGTGAACCAATGAATTGGGGAACAAAGAACACGTGCTTTTGGAAAGTCTTGCCATTTGATTTTAATCCAATCGGATGATATTATAAATAAATTTTAATTTAATAATATAAAAATAATAAATAATAAAATTAATTTAAATAAAAAAATTAAAAATTTTAAAAAAATTAATTTTAATTTTATTTATTAAAATTTAAAATTTAAAATTAAAATTAAATTAATTCTTTAAAATTTAATCGGTTCAATAAATTTTTTAATTTTCATTGAATCACATAAAAGTTAATTTTAATAATAAAATTGGACCAAACTAATGATCTATTTTTGATTAAACTGATTCAACTGATCCGATTCAATTTTTAAAATCATAAAAATTAACTATCACTCAAATAATTTATTCATGGATCCCGTCTGAGCTCCATCTCACATGATATTTTCTTAAAAAAAAAATTCTTGGTGCAATAAATAAATGACCTCGAAAGGGTAATATAATTGTTTCCCCAACAGCATAGGAAAGAGTTGAATTATGGTTCAAATATTAAAGCAAGGACCAGAGAGGACCATGAGATTTCCTTTCTTTGGTGTAATTGCTTTGGTCTGCCGAATTGCTAGCAATTAAGACCTCCACAATATAAAAGCTCGATCGACCAAAGTTAAGACATCTTCTTCCAATATGAACCTCGTTTCTGGTTGTGGCCCAGATGAGATGCGATAGGCATCTTCCCCTCTCTCTTCTTCTTTTTTATTTGACTACTTACTTCCGAGCCTGCCTCCTCGCATATTATATAAATATAAATATGATGAATTTGTTGCACGGATTCTAATATCGCATTTGACACAAGAGATGACTCCTTTAATTTCTAAATGCCAGGAGCCCTTGGCCAATTAAAAAAAGCTCGACATGGTAGGTGAGATGAATGCGACAACAGGGAAGCATTTCAATTCATTCATCTCACCTGGAAAGCACTAACTATTGATGCCAAATCATCTTTCTTTAACGTCTGTAAAGAAATGATGAACATCTTCTTCCTTTCTGGGTCCTCAGTACTCTGCTCTGGCTTAAATCTTGCAAGAAGTCCTGAAGATTGATGATTTCGACATAAATCCTCTGATGCTTAAGTAAGTAAAATAAATAACAATAGTGAATTCTAGAGAAAATATTTAGAAAAACTTGGAAGTTCCCCCTTTATGAGTATGAGCAGATGTTCGTATACCTGGTTGGGAGTACTTCTTACCCCTTTTTTGAATAATTATTGATCCCAAGGTGCCACCACCTGACAAGGGACGAGCGGTGAACCTAGTAGCAATGGGGCGTGCCCTCCTCGTGGCATGTCAGAGCTGACAAACCACTCCTTATTTGACACAAGCGGCTACAGGCGGCCGGTTGGTGGGCTAGATTTTATCAGACATGGTGGCCGCAGATGATTGGTGGGCCAAGTTTTATCAGACATGGTGGCCACAATTGGTTGATGGGCCAGGTCTTGTCAGACGTAGTGGGTCATACTCACTGAGGATCTTGTTGAGGCTAAGACCGATGCTGGTGTCGGTGCCGAGGCCAACACTGGATATGACATGTCAACATCTGGCAAATGGCTCTTGCTATCTGCTGGGCTAGATTATAGCTCCGTCAGTTGATCCCGTCCATCAATTTGGATGTGGCTTAACCATCCACATCAGATGTCCCTCTGCTCCTGAGCTTGCGTGGCTAACTTTTTCGCCAAGCAAGAGGAGCGTAGACACTTGTTGTCATTGATCCTCGCACGCTATTAATTGTGGGCACGTGCCTTTGGGGGAGGCAGTTCTTTCACATTTACGAAAACATGGAGCACTATGTCATCGCCACTCTGTGAGTTGTCATTGCGGAATCGTGGAGATCTCCCTCGGAATTAAGGAGACTTCTTTCGGAATTGAGGAAGAGCGGTTGCCATTATTTGGATGACATCATCAATGTCTCGTCATTAGCCACAGATTATGCCTTTTTGTGCACCGCTGGAGCACGTCGCCTTGGGTGAAGGGGATCGCGTGGCCATTGAGATGCTGCCTTCAATAGGGACATCCACGTGGCCGGAGAATTGGGTGGGACGATTTGAAAGCTAGGCATAAAGGGTATTTTGTCTTCTTCGCTGGGCTCTTCGTGCATCCGAAGCTTTTTCTGACTCTTTTTCCTTTGAAACTCGTGCTCTTTGTTGTCTTCTTCCTCCTTCCAGGTTCATTGGGCTCTTCGTGCATCCGAAGCTTTTTCTGACTCTTTTTCCTTTGAAACTCATGCTCTTATCGTCTTCTCCCTCCTTCCAGGTTAGTCCCCTTCGATCCTTCTTTCCTTTCTTTGTCCTCTTTCTCCATGGTTCACGATAGGAAGGGCAAAAGGCCCATAGTAGCATCTTCCTCCTCGTCCTCTTTTGAGGACGATGTTACCTTGACACAGCTTCGAGTGGCTGGCGGAATTTTGATCCATGAGCGTTCGACTATGGCCCAACCAACACCTAAAGTCCGGCCACCTCCAATGGCCCATCCCCCCCTAGGGTCCACCGGGCACCTTCTCACCACCAACCCTAGTTCGATTGGTCCGGAGGGGGTTACCTCTATCATGATTTGAGGACGTAGAATCCCTTAGGGCCACCTATAGGATTCCTGAGGATATCCATCAGTCTATCTTTGAGTCCGATGATAGGGTGATCACCAACCGTGCCAATGGAATTGCCTTGTATGAGGAGTTTTTAGGGCAGGTCTTCAGCTTTCTCTTCATCCGTTCATCACCAGACTCCTCAATAGATATGACTTAGCCCCGGCGCAGTTGGCTCTGAACTCCTTTCAGACCATTGGCGCCTTCATAATTCTTTGCAGCTACCGTGGTGTAATGGCTCGAGTATCCTTATTTCGGTGCAATTAGAACTTTCCTCCTTCATTAAGGGATGGAAATCCCATTTTCTTTTTGCACATGTTGAGCGGGTGAGGTTGAGTTGGGGAAGCCTGAACCTAGAGCCGAGCAAAAACTCGATGGTGGAACAAGGTGACCGGAAGGTTATGACCAGTTGCTATCCTCTTGGGTACCCCCTGTTGAGAGTTTCTATCAGAAGAGAACCTCCTAGAAGCTGGTATAGCCCTGACGCCTGGTGAGCGCAACATTTTTTTTAGGCATGATCTTCTGTCACGTGCAAGTGTGAGGATCTCCACGAGCGCAATGAGGGCAGTAGTCAAGAGGAGGCAAGCCGCCGGTGATGTTGAGAGGCCAGAAAAGAGGCCTTGTCCAAGGTCCCCGGCTCCTCCCTTGCGCGATCACCAGGTTGCTCAGGAGGAGCCGAATTCGGTGACCAAGCCCTCAGCCCAGCCAGCTCCGGCAAAAAAGTCGAGGGGCGAAGGAGTCTCCTTGGGGACGAGACTGGTCCAAGAAGGAGTTCCGCCGACGAGGAGATCGGCAGAAGAAGGGGCCCCGGTGGCGGCAAAACGGCGGCAGAGAAGGCCACCACCCTGGGAGCCAAGTGTGAGGAGGATGAAGTTGGGGAGATTTTGTCAAGGACATCCCTGATGAATCACAGTCGCTTTGCGGAGCGACTGTTGAGTCGGGCATGCCTCCCACAATTCTGGAAGGAAATCCACCGGCAATGGGCCATCGACATCTTCGACGACCTGCACGTGGCTATGCTCTGGGTAAGTGCTTCCTCGTCCCTTCAAATAATTTTATTATCATTACATGTACTGATAGGCTTTCTTTTCATGCATATAGTGAATGGGATATTCGCTGTTCATAACATCACCCTCCGAGCTGCCGATAGCATCACCAAAGCCCGGCAGGAGGCCATCACTGCCTGGGCTCGGGCTGAGAGGGAGTTGGAGTTGGCCCGAGCCCGAGACGCTGAGAGGGTGGAGGAGCTTCAGGCCGCATAGGACTCGAACCGCAAGTGGGAGGCACGATTTGAAGAGGAGGAGAGCAAGGCGGTGGTGGAGTTTGATCATGCTCGAGCCATCGAGGGGAAGGTAGCAGACATCATGGACAGATTGGAGGTCTTTGAGCTTCGGCGTCATACTGCCAATCTCCGAGCAACCACGGCCGACCTCAGGGCGGAAGAGGCTGGGGAGCAGGCTGCCGACGTCAAAGCAGTAGCCCAAATTGCCGAGGCTAGGGCGGTCGATGCCGAAGTGAAGGCACGTGCCACCAGGGCAAAAATTGCTGAGGCAGAGGCGGCAGTGCGGGCCGCCGAGGAGAGGGCTGCTGAGGCTTTGGAGCGCTTCCAAAGCTCCACTAGTTTTGAGGAAGAAGTGACGGAGGCCTCTGTCGGTGCCGGTGCCTATCTGCAAGGCTTTAGCAACTACAAGAACAAAGTCGCCCGTGACTTCGGCGTCACTGACCTCGACAACCTCGAGCCCGATGAGGAGGAGGAGCCGACGACGACAGATGAGGAGGAGACGATGGTAGTAGTGGAGGTGCCGGAAGCCACGAAGGGACCGACGGATAAAGACTCAGCACCCACCGAGCCTTAAAGCCTTTGCTTTTTACTTCTCCTGTCTTTATTTTGATTTTTATCTAGCACCCTTGTAATCCAACTTGAGTCAGCTCCTTGTAATCTTTCGAATATCAATGGAAGTGATTTTTCTAAGTAAGATGCTTAGCTTTTTGTAGTGTACTTTGTGCATTATACTTGCATGATGGTCTCGGCTTTCAACCTTGCCGAGATGCGCTTTATATAATCATGTTGCACTCACAGCCGATGATACCGGTCGAGACTTAAGCAAATCTGCAATGGGGCTAAGTCTTTTTGGCTTGCCAAGGGAGGCGAGGCATAGAATGGGCTTATCCATTTCTCGATGGGAGGCGGGCTAAGTTGCCCTCAGCCAGTTAGGGGCGCTCGTCAACCTGCACTAAACAAGCAAGTTTAGCTTGAACCTTACTTGATTAATTGCTGCGATTCCACCCAATGACTACAGAGATGTTGCTTGGGTGGCTATCGAGGCCATCTTGGGGCTACTAAGGCAGGCTCATTGGAGCTGATCCAAGAGTTGACTCGAGGGTTGCTAAGACCGATAAGAGCCTTTTTTGAACCACTTCAGAAGTTTCTTGCGTCGGCTTGAGGGGTGACTTGAGTCGCTGAGATCAAGCTCGAGAGCCTTTTGCAACTAACTCGGGGCATGCCCGAGTGGTGACTCGAGAGTTGTTGGGACTAAGCTTGAGAGCCTTTTAAAACCCCGGAGGGTGACTCAAGAGTCATTGAGACTAAGCTTGAGAGTCTTTGAAACCCCGAAGGGTGAGTCACTAGGACCAAGCTTGAGAGCCTTTTGAAACCCAGAGGGTGACTTGAGAGTCGCTAGAACTAAGCTTGAGAGCCTTTTGAAATCCCAAAAGGTGACTCGAGAGTCACTGGGACCAAGCTCGAGAGTCTTTTGAAACGCTGGATGGTGACTCGAGAATCGCTGGGACCAAGCTCGAGAGCCTTTTGAAACTAGATTACGAAGCTAGTTGGGCAAAGAGGCGGAGTATTTGAAGCTCCTTTTATTTGCATCAGCTGAATATGTACATCATTGATAATATTGGTGAAGATTGTCCGTGTTCCAGGTGCGAGGATTGGCTTCCCATCGAGTCTTTCGATCCAATATGCTCCATGACTCAATAGGGCCCTTTTCAGTTTGAAGATAGTTTGCCCTTCTTTGTTGGTTTAGAGACTTTGGAGAGCCTAAGGACTAGATCTCGAGATGAAATATCTTGGAAAGAACATGGGCATTGTAATACTTTTTTAGCTCGCTGGCAAAATACAGCCATTCTGAGCCATGCCCGATTGCACGCCTCGTCGATGAAGTCAAGGTTGGCTCTTAATTGAGTGGGATTGTCTTCTTCATTGTATGACTCCAATTGGTAGTTTGGAAGGCCAATCTCCATGGAAATGATCACTTCTGATCCAAATACGAGGCTGAAGGGAGTCTCTCTAGTTGGAGTCTTTGGAGTTGTATGATATGCCCATAGCATGCTCGGGAGTTCCTCCACCCATGGCCCTTGACTTCATCCAACCGGGTCCTGAGTCCCAAAGGATGGTCTAGTTCATGACCTCAGCCTATCCATTGGTTTGTAGGTGATCGACGAAGGTGAAACAATGGCAGATGCTTAGCTTGGCACAGACTTCTTGAAAGTAGAGTTATCAAACTGCCGGCCATTGTTGGTGATGATGGTGTGGAAAAGCCCAAAGCGATAGATGATGTACTTACAGAAGAAAGACTTCACCTTGTTCTTAGTGATCCTCGCTAGTGCCTTGACCTTGACCCATTTAGTAAAGTAGTCGATGGCGATGAGCAGGAACCTCCATTGATTCAAAGCTGAAAAAAATGGTCCAAGGATATCCATTTCCCATTGAATGAAGGGCTATGAAGTTGAGAGCGGGTTCAGCTAGAAAGCGGGCTGCCGTTGGATATGGGCATATCGTTGGCAACTGTTGCACTTTTGGATTAGCTCAACACATCTTCTCGCATGGTCAGCCAGTAGTACCCCTGATGAAGAGCTTTGTAAGCTAGTGATCTATCCCCTAGGTGATTTCCACAAATGCCTTTATGAATCTTTCGGAGGATATAGTCGGCATCTATAGGGATAACATATTTGAGAAGGAGATAGGAAAAAGATCTCCTGTAGAGTTATTCGTTCAGCACCACAAACTTGAAGGCCCTCCATTTGAGCATTCTGGCTTCCGTGCGGTCAGCAAAAAGGGTATCATTAGTGAGATAGTGGATGTACACATCCATCCATGTTGGCTCCTGGGCAACTGGTAAAGCCTTTTCCACGACGTCGATGCTTGGGGCCTCTAGATGCTCAACGTAGGTTCTTCCTAGGGCATTGTCTATTAAGGTAGCCAACCAAGACAGGGCATCAGCCCTAGCCTTCTCATCTCTAGGAATATAGCTGATGTTGAAATAAGTAAATAACAAGGTCTGTGATTGGACCTTACCCAGATATCGAGACATAATAGGGTCTTTGGCCTCATATTCTCTAGTGACTTATCCAGAGATTAGCTGGGAGTCGATGAAGGCTCTGAGGTACTTTATTTTGAGCTCCTGCGCAAGCTTTATTCCCATCAATAAGGCTTCATACTCGGCTTGATTATTTGTAGCTTCAAAGAGGAATCGAAGGGTGTATTCCATCACTGTCCCCTTCGGGCTTGCAAGAATGAGGCTTGCCCTGCTCCCTTGGGAGTTTGAGGTGCCATCCACATGGAGAATCCAGATCTTCATCGTTTCCTCAGGCTCAACATCTGAGCATATGATAGAGGGTTCTTCTGACTTCTCTTTAGTTCAAGTGCACTCGATCAGGAAGTCGGTTAGGACTTGAGACTTCATGGCCGATCTTGGTTGAAATAAGAGGTCAAACTCTTCTAGCTTGACTACCCACTTAGCCAGTCGACCAGAGGTATCAGGATGGAAAAGGATGGCTTTGAGAGGTTGGTTCATGAGCACCATGATCGGATGGGCTTGGAAGTAAGGCCTGAGGCACCGAGTAGAAACTATCAGCGCAAAAATAATCCTTTTAGTTTTGAAATACATGATCTCCATATCATGGAGCATCTTGCTGTTGTAATAGACCGGTCTTTGTATTCCATTGGGGTCGACATGGATGAGGACAGAGCTGACCGCCTCTAGGGAGGTGGCGAGGTAGAGAAGAGGTCCTCTCCTTCCCTTGGCTTCGACAACAATGGTAGGGTAGATAGAAACTCCTTCAGCCCTTTAAAAGCCTTCTGGCACTTTTCCATCCACTTGAAGCCATTGACTTTGAACAACGCTTTGAAGAATGGTAGACACCTTTTGACTAACCTTGATAAGAAATGGGTCAGGGCAGCCACTCTCACGGTGAGTTGCTGCACCTTCTTCTTATTGGTAGGCTGCCTCATATCGAGGATAGCCTAAATCTTCTTTGGATTTGCTTTGATCCCCTGTTAGGTCACCAGAAAACCCAAGAACTTCTCGGTGGTAACTTCAAAGGTACATTTATGGGGGTTCAGCTTCATTCGGTAGCGGTGGAGTTGTTGAAAGTTTTTTTGAGGTTGGCGATATGGTTAGCAGTATTGGTACTTTTGGTTAGCATATCGTCCATATATACCTTCATATTTTTTCTGATCTGATCTTTGAAGACCTTATTCATCAACCTTTGATAGGTGGCCTCTACATTTTTTAAGCCAAAGGGCATTACCTTATAACAATAGATATCTTTCTCAGTTACGAAGGATGTATTCTCTTCATCACCTGAGTCCATCCTTATTTGATTATACCCAGAGAAGACATTCATAAAGCCGTGGAGCTTATGGCCGAATGTAGCATCGATAAGCTGGCCTATTCTGGGCAATGGAAAGCTATCTTTAGGGCATGCTTTGTTGAGATCAGTGAAGTCGATGAAAATCCTTTAGCTCTCATTGGCTTTGCAGACCATCACTATGTTGGCTAACCAGTCTAGATAATATACTTTTTGGATGTGGCCGGCAGCAAGCAACTTATTGACCTCCTCGTCGATAGCTCTCTGTCGCTCAAGGGCGAAACTCCTGTTCTTCTATCGGACTGGATAGTACTTTGGATCAATATTGAGCTTATGGATGATTACCTTTGAAGGCATACTAGGCATATCCGATGCTGACCAGGCGAAGATGTCTGAGTTTGCCCATAGGAAGGTGAGAAGCTGGCCCCTTGCTTCTGTGAAAAGGAGTTCACCAATTTGAACTGTCTTCATTGGGTTGTCCCCTAGTGGGAAGGTCTACAGACGTTCGATCGGCTCTCCCCTCTTCTTCGACTCCTTAGGGTTAGGAAGCTTTGGAGCCAAAGGAGTAACCACCTCTTGAGGGCTGAAAGCCATGTGGTAGTAGAGTTGCACTGGGTTCTACTCTCTGTGCATCTTGCCGATCCCATTGCTGTTGGAAAACCTGACGAGGAGGTGCTTGATGGAGATGACTGTGTCAAGGATGTTTAACCCAGGTTGCCTGAGTATGGCATTGTAGGCCAGGGGTACTCGGACGATTAGAAACCTCATGAGAACCATGCTTTGACATGGTGGAATTCCCGCTATGACTGGAAGGATAATCTCACCCTCCACCCTTACAGAGTTTCTTGTGAAACTGACTAGGGGTGCAATCACAGGTCAAAGAGAGTTGAGAGACAAATCCATTCAAACAAAGGTATCATAATTAAGGATGTTACCCGAGCTTCTCCTATCAATGAGGATTCTTTTTATAGGATGCTTAGCGATTATCATAGAGCCAATAATGCTATCATCAATATGATTATCTATCCCCATTAAGTCCCTTTTAGAGAAGAAAATTACAGTCTCTATTCTCTCATCCCTCTGCGGCCTCTTGAAAGTACCAGATGCCACCTAGAAAATCATGCTGACTGTTCTCTCAGATGGGGCATTATCGATGTTGACCTATGTGGGCAGAGGTGCCACTTGGCTTGGAGTAGTTGGGACCCTCCTCTGGATGAACTTCATGAGGTAGCCCCACTGAATGAGCTCCTCGATCGTCCACTTTAGATGATGATAATCCTTTGTGTTATAGCTACGATCCCGATGAAAATGATAGTAGAAATTCTTGTTGTGGGCTTGGCTTTAGAGGAGCAGGGCATTGTAGATATGGCTCACCCTCAATCTCCATAAGAATGTGAGCTCTAGGGGTGAGGAGAGGGGTGAGGTGATCCTCCTTAGGGGCAAAGCTTCGGTGCTAATTATCCGATCATCGTAGAGGCTCGAGCTTCTTATGGTGAGGTCCACTTGGCTCTGTGCAGACCTGCTTCTTGTTGGATCTCCTATTAGCTTCCTTTCGGGTAGAGTCAGCCTCGTCGTAGGTGTATGTACTTCTGCACACGACTCAGGAGCTCTGCATAGGAGCTAGAAGACTTTTTGTCGAGAGAGTAGGTGAAGCGGAAGGGGTAGAGACCTTGATTTAGGGCTAAGGTGGCCACATAATCATCGAGGTGGTAAACCTTGAGGGCGCCGCTTTGAAATGGGTCACAAAGTCTTTGAGTGATTCTTCATCCTTTTGTTGGATAGAGAATAAACTATTAGCTACCCTGGGAATCCTCTAGCAGGCACCGAAATATACCAGGAAGGCTTTCTCCAATTGCCAAAAGGTATTGATGCTCCATGGTGGTAGACAAGAATACCAAGCTATGCAGCCTTCTAGAGGGTGGCTGGGAAGGCGATGCAGAGAAGGGCATTAGTCACCCCTTGAACTTTAATGAGAACTTTATAGCTTTCCAAATGATCAGGTGGATCCATAGCGCCATTGAAGGGATCCAGTTGAGGTAGGACAAACCGAGCAGGGATCGGCTCCCCCATGATACGATGAGTAACAGAGGCATGGCTATTGTAGTCCACCTTCGATTGGTTGATGATCCTGCGACTGAGCTCCTCCAGTCACCGATTATACTCATCAAGTCGTTGCTCTAACTATCGAGGGACCCCTCCCCTAAAGACTCAAAGATGAGTAGGGAGAGGGTAGCACCGGTTATGATGTCCCCATTCAGCCTCCTTCCCGTGCCATTGCCTAGGAGAGGGACTATCAGTATGGCGGACAGGAGATCGTAGCCTTTTAGGGGCTTCCCGATGATGAGGCCTTGGTGATGCATGGCAACAGTGAGCCTCCCGCAGGGGGGGTCTCCCACGAGTCAACTGCTGGATGGCCTAGGCATCCACTGCATGGGGCAAAGGAGGCCGAGGCTGCTGTTGCGTGGCTACAAAGTGTTGCTCCTGCAGCTCATGGATCGCTACCACCAATGCCTAGACTTGCTGGGTGAGGGTGGCGAGCTGGTCAGGTTGAGCAGCCTGAGGTGGTAGTGGTGGTAAAGGCGGAGCAGAGAGGTTGGCCTCCTATTGCTCGACCTACTGAAGATGCCCCCCAGCATGACTGATGGAAGCTTTCTGAGTGCGTGTCCACCATCATTGTGTTAGGAGAAATGGGGGCCTATAACTCAGTGTCTTTGAGACTTCTTTCTCCCAGGACCTCTCCCTCTACCTTGCGCACCAATATGTTGATACCAAATCACCTCTCTTGAATGTATGTGAGGGAGTGGTGAACATCTCCTCCCTTTCTGGGGTCCTTTAGTATTCTGCTCCAGCTCAGGTCCTACAAGAAGTTTCGGGGGCCGATGATTCCGGTGGGGACTCTCCGATGCTCAAGTAAGTGAAATAGGTAACAACAGTGAATTCTAAAGGAAATCTTTAGGAAAACTTGGAAGTTCCCCCTTTATGAGTATGAGTGGGTGTTCTTAAACCTGGTTGAGGGTCCCTTTTATCCCTTTTTCTGATAACTATTGATCCCAAGGCGCCACCACCTGACAAGGGACGAGAGATAAGGCCAGCAGCAACGGGGCGTACCCTCCTCATGGCACATTAGAGCTAATAAACCACTCCTTGTCTGACATAGGCAGCTATAGGCGGCTGGTTGGTGGGCCAGGTCTTATCGGGCATGGTAGCTGCATATGGTTGGTGGGCCAGGTCTTGTGAAACATAGTAGGCCGTACTCACTGAGGATCTTATTGAGGCCGAGGCCGACACTGGATATGACATGTCAGCACTCGGAAAATGGCTTTCACTATTTTCTAGGCTAGATTATAGCTCTGTCAGTTGTTCCCTGTTGCCCAGATGTAGCAACCCAAGAGGGGGATGAATTGGATTTCTTAAAAATTTAATTAACTATCAAGTATGTATCCTTACATTTCTTTTGAAAATAAATAACGTGGGGTGATGTTAGGCTAGTATGCAAGCAATCACAAGTAAATCACACACAAATACAGCAAGATTTATAATGGTTCAGTGCCAACCCTGTACCTACATCCACTCCCCAAGAACACCTCGGGTATTCCACTAATCACCACTAGTCTATCTGGCTAGCAAACTTATTTCCGAGTACAAGCAAGCCTTACAAATACACAACCGAGTAGACCTCTATCCAACCACGTTTTACAACTATAAACTAATCAAAGAACAAGTAATAGAGTGTTTAATACAAGATGCTCCTAATAAATGAGCAGATGAACAATCAAATATACTTACCAACTTGAAGAGCTCAACCCGAAGTGGCTTCTTTATTTAATGGTGTAGTAGTGAAAGAGAAGCCTTTAAGGAAGCTTTAAATGCTCTTTAAATAGGGTTGATGGAGCTTTAACATAATCAGCAATAAATGAACTCCGATGGCTTAAAAATAATCAATGCAATACTCCAACCAACTCTAATAAATCTTTCTTTTTCGAATGATTTTTTTCACAATATTTTTTACTAATATTTTTCTTCTTTTTCTTTCCCACATTCACTATTGAATCATTGTTCAATACCTCTATTTATAACAAGAGAGAAAAATATAGCCGTTGCATGACCATTGTGAGATGGAGAAGAGAGAGAGAGAGTAACAACACTGCAAGCTTACCTACGGAATCTGGCCATCCAAGATTAAAATTTGGTTACCTAACTCTAGAGATTAGATGCCCAAGTGAAGAATCAAAGAAGGCCCAATAATGGAATTACTGGATAAAAAAATTTGAAGCAAGAACCAGCCAGCAAAACATCCAAAAATCCAAAGAGAACGACATCCCAAAACATAAAATGGCAAGCTAATCCATAAAACCGGCAAGCTAATTTTGAAATCCAGCAAACCAAGTGTAGAAACCGGCAACCCAACATATTCAATTGACATTCCAACTTTTGATACAGATACGTGTCAACCGATGGAGTTTAGAAATCGGCAAGCCAAATGAAAAAGTTGGCATTCCAATTTGTGAGCACATGAAGCCAACCGAGAGCAGTGAAAAATTGGCAAGCCAATAATTCAAATTGGCATTCCAATTTTTAAGCACAGGAAATTAGCCGAGAGATCCAAGAAACTGGCATGCCAAAAGAAAAATTGGCAAGCCAAGAATAAACATCAAGGAGCCACATCCGAAAGGCAACATAAATTGGCATCCAATATGGAAATTAGCAACCCAACAATAACCATTAGGGAGCCATACCGAACACCAAACGAAATTGGCNGATTCCAATCTTCTATTTGCATAGTATCTAATTCCATTAATGATAGCATTGTTTTTACTGGTTATAGAATGGCAATGTACTTAGTTGACTTAGACAAAATTATCTGAAAGTAGTCATTGCCTAATTGCTGACAATGCTAACATAAATGATATTGGTTGGTTGTGGCATCGTAGATTAGGTCATGCAAGCACACACCTTATTTCAAAACTAATTAAAATGGATTTAGTTAAAGGTTTACCTAAATTAGATTTTGAAAATAACAAAATATGTGATGCATGTCAATTTGGAAAACAAACTAGAAGTTCTTTCAAATCTAAAAATGTTGTTTCAACTTCTAGGGCTTTAGAGCTACTTCACATGGATCTTTTGGACCAACTAGAACCACAAGTCTAGGAGGAAAGAAATATGGTCTAGTGATTGTAGATGATTATTCTAGATATACTTGGGTAATGTTTTTAGCTCACAAAGATGAGACTTTCTCGATATTCCTGAAATTCTTCAAGAAAGTCACAAATGAGAAAAACACTACTATAGTATCTCTAAGAAGTGATCATGGAACAGAATTTGAAAATCACTTATTTGAAAATTTCTGCACTGAAAATGGAATTAATCATAATTTTTCAGCCCCTAGGACTCCACAACAAAATGGTGTAGTTGAAAGGAAAAATAGGACTCTAGAAGACATGGCCCGTACCATGCTATGTGAAAGTAACCTACCAAAGTATTTTTGGGCGGAAGCTATTAACACAGCATGTTACATCTTAAATAGAGCTTTAATAAGACCAATATTAAAGAAAACACCTTATGAATTATGGAATGAAAGAAAACCAAATATAAAATACTTTCATGCATTTGGATGTAAATGTTTCATTCATAATAATGGTAAAAACAACTTAGGAAAATTTGATGCTAAATCTGATGAAGGAATTTTTCTAGGTTATTCAACAACTAGTAAAGCTTATAGAATCTTTAACAAGAAAACCTTAATTGTTGAAGAATCCATTCATGTAGTTTTGATGAATCTTTAGCAACTGGATCTGAAAAGATTGATGATGAGGAAGATACAAACATAATTGAAAAAGATCTTGAAAAACTTAATATTGAAGTATCTTCTGATCATGAACAAGAGCTAAAGATGATGATTCACATAAGGACGATGATGTCAATATTGATCATAATGATAGATCTTCCAAGAGACTGGAGATATGCCCATAGTCATCCCAAGGAATTGATTATAGGTGATCCATCTCAAGGAATAAGAACTAGATCATATATGAGAAATATTAGTAATCATCTTGCATTTGTATCACAAATTGAACCTAAAACTATAGAAGAAGCTGAAAAAGATAATAATTGGATGTTAGCAATGCAAGAAGAATTAAATCAATTTACTAGAAATAATGTATGGACTTTAGTTGAAAGACCTAAAAATCATTCAGTAATAGGATCAAAATGGGTTTTTAGAAATAAACTAGATGAAAATGGCATAGTAATTAGAAACAAAGCTAGATTAGTTGCAAAAGGATATAATCAAGAAGAAGGTATTGATTTTGATGAAACCTTTGCACCTGTAGCTAGATTAGAAGCCATTAGACTATTACTTGCATTTGCATGTCACATGAACATTAATTTATTTCAAATGGATGTTAAAAGCGCATTTTTAAATGGATTTATAAATGAAGAAGTTATGTAGAACAACCACCAGGTTTTTAGATCACGAATTTCAAATCACGTTTTTAAATTGCACAAAGCATTATATGGTTTGAAACAAGCACCTAGAGCTTGGTATGATAGGTTAAGTAAATTCTTAATTGAAAATGATTTCACAAGAGGAAATGTTGATAAAACATTATTTTTGAAAAGAAAAAGTAAAGATTTACTTGTAGTACAAATATATGTTGATGACATTGTTTTTGGTGCTACTAACGATTCTCTATGTCAAGAATTTGCAAGTTAATGCAGGGAGAATTCGAGATGAGCATGATGGGAGAACTCAACTTCTTCCTTGGACTCCAAATCAAACAAAGCAAAGAGGGAATCTTTATCAACCAAACAAAGTACACAAGAGAATTCTAAAGAAATTTGGTATGGAATCAATTAAACCCCTCGGAACACCAATGAGTCCTTCATGCAAGCTGGACAAAGATGAAGAAGGTAAAAAGGTTGATCAGAAGTATTATCGAGGTATTATCGGATCCCTTCTTTATTTAACAGCAAGTAGACCAGATATTATGTTTTCTGTATGTTTATGTGCTAGATTTCAATCAGAACCTAAAGAATCACACTTAATAGCTGTTAAAAGAATACTAAGATACTTAAGTGGAACAAAAAATGTAGGTTTATGGTATTCTAGAGACTCCACATTAAATCTAATTGCATACTCAGATTCTGATTATGCCGGATGCAAGTTAGATAGAAAAAGCACAAGTGGTGCATGCCAATTTTTAGGAAGTAACTTAATCTCATGGTTTAGCAAAAAGCAAAATTCGGTTGCATTATCTACTGCTGAAGCAGAATATGTTGCAGCTGGAAGTTGCTGTGCTCAAATCCTATGGATTAAGAGACAACTTGAAGACTATGGTATCACACTTGATAAGACACCCATAAGATGTGATAATACAAGTGCAATAAATCTTACTAAAAATCCAATTCAACATTCAAGAACAAACACATTGAAATTAGATATCACTTTATAAGAGAACATGTAGCCAATAATGAAATTTGTCTTGATTATGTGAATACTGAAGAACAATTAGCAGATATATTAACAAAACCCTTAAGTGAAGAAAGATTTTGTTATCTTAGAGGAGAATTAGGAGTTTGTGATCCTTTGGAATAGTTTTCTGAAACTCTTAAGGACATCAATCTAGATTTCATCATTTTCTTGAAAAATCTTGATATTTCAATAAGGAAATCTATCTAGATCTTGATTCAATGTTTCCCCAATTGCTAAAGAACTTTAATCTATAATTTGATGATTAATTTGAATAGTTTCAAATCTTGAAACTCAATTTTTTATCTCTGAAACTGTTAGAGTCGACTCTGACAGTTTGCGGAGTCGACACCTGAGTTTTTGATTTTCTGTCTAAGTGATTAGAGCCGACTCTGGCTTTTGTGGAGCCGACTCTAATACGAGCGCTGACAGACTTTCTGGCTCGGAGCCGACACCCAGTTTTCGGGAGTCGACTCTAAGTCGAGTTAGGTCAAAAATAAAAAGGCGGAGTCGACCCCCAATCATTCCAATCGTCTCCTAAACCGTTCCTAAGAACTCCAAAACTTTTCCAACTTCCCCAAATCCACTCAAAACCCCTGATTAACCTTCCAATCCTCTCAATGGCACCAAAGAGGCGCGGATTCGTCGCTGGAGCATCCGTTCCAACGAGAAGACGCACGGTTCGAAGGCAACCATCGCCTTCTTCCTCTTCGGCCACTCAAGAGGATTCTCCACCTTCACCCTCATCTCCTAAGGTTGATCAATTAGCTGGTAAGACCATTACCACTGGGAGAAAGTTAATTTTGATTTATTTGAATCGGAGGGTTTCTCTATTGGAAGAAATTTAAGGGATATGGGATGGGAGAAAGTGTGCTCACTAGATTTACCCACATATCCAGCATTGGTAAGAGAGTTTTATAATGGATTAAGCAGAGGAGAAGGAGGATTGATTAGCACAGTGAGAGGAACTAGGGTTATGGTAACAACTGAGATTCTTGGAACCCTATTAGAAATGCCCACTGTTGGTTTAATGGAATGTCAACTTAATGACAGAAGTGGTGCACTATCAAGGATGCTAGGAAGAGATGTGACTGAGTTCGAAGAGATCTTTGCAAATCAGTTAAACCTAGAACTCAGATTATTGCATAATATATGTGGTAGAATCTTATTTCCAAAAATAGGGAGATTTGAGTATGTCTCGGAGCGAGACGTTCTGATGATGGACTGCATTATAACTGGAAGGCCAGTCAATTTAGCTGGCATGATGATAGGTTACATGGCAGAGGCAGCTACTAAGAAAAGATCAACACTGCCATACGGTATGATTCTGACACTAGTTTTTAGAAGCCAGGGTGTGCTCATAATGGAAAATGAACCTTTAAGAAAACTGAGACACACTGATTATTACAGCATTTCTACTATTCATAGAATGGGATTTAAGAAAGTTAATGGTGTTTGGATGAGGAGAGAGGAAAGAACAGATAGGGATGGTGCAGAGGGAACCAGACTAGAAGAAATCCCGGGACCATCTACTGCGGGACCATCAGTCCCTGATTCATCTTTTGCGGGACCTTCGTCTGCTGGACCTTCGGAGGCCGGACCAAGTTCTATTCCATCACCTCCACATCAGCCTATAACAAATTCTGGAGGATTTTCTAATGAACAACTTGATCAGTTAAGAAGCTTACTTGCTGAGTATGACAGTCACAGGTCAAATGAAATTAATCAATTGAAGAAGACTTTAATCAGTTAAAAGAAGAATTAAATTCGAGACTGGACATGCTATCCTTTACCTTAGGCAGTTCTGTAGAATCCTTTGGAGCTGAGCTTCACAAGATCTTCGAAAGGATGGAAGGCATTGCCGATGGATCAGGATCGTATGTTCATGCAACGGGTCAATTGAAGAAGGATATTGACCTTGCAGTCTCTCAAATCGAAGCCTGCCTTGAAAATTTTAAGAAAGCACAAAAAGATGATGTAATGGAGATAATAGGTCATCTAAAGAAAATTGTATTCAAGCACATTTGATCTTGTTTTAGAGTTTAATAGCTTGTACTTAGGAAGTTTTTGATTATCCAATGTATTTCATTTTGAAATGTAAATGAATCAACTGATGTAATGGTTCTTGCATATGAAATACAATTTCACTTTTTCAAATTTTGATTGATTGGATTCCTATGCTTTATTGAGATTATAAATTTTTCTTTACTCTCCTTATTGCTAATAACAAAAAAGGGGGAGAGATAGTTGTGTATATGCAAAGAAAGAAAAGATTATATATGCATAAAGAAAGAAAGAAAGGGGGAGAAGGGAGAATTAATTGTTTATGCAAAATGAATTGAAATGATTATCAGTTACAATTTGATGTTTATATATAAGAGGAGCTACTCAATGCAGGGGGAGCTTAACAAAAAGCTCATTTACAATCTTATGCACATTAAGTTTAACAATTCAATATTGATGGATTATATTGAACTCATGTACAATTTTAAAGTTTACATTGAACATTGGCATCAAAACCTTAATTTCAATGGTTTAAAGTTAAAATGACTATAATCCTTAATTTGATTGAATTTTGAATGCATATACTCAAAGTTTTTGTTATCATCAAAAAGGGGGAGATTGTTGACCCAATTGATGATTTTGATGATTAACAAAACTATTTGAGTATAATTTTTGAAGGCTCTGATGATTTTGATTTAGTGTTTCAGCCTATAAGACTATTGAAAGATCAAAATCAAGAGTTACAATGTGTTCTGGATCGAATCTAATGTCTAGGTAAGAATTGCAGACATTAGAGTCGACTCCGAGAATCACAGAGCCGACTCCGGAACTGGCACGGTCATTAGAGTCGACTCCGAGACTGTGAGAGTCGACTCTCACAGACGGAGCAGAAAGTCGATTTTTCTGGCTCCAACCTAGAGTCGACTCCGGGTAAGTTAGAGTCGACTCCGGAAAAGCATCTTGTCGACCCCAGAAAAGCCAGAGACGACTCCGGAAATATCATTTTAAAACGCCTCGAGCTAGAGCCGACTCCAGAAAAGTTAGAGTCGACTCCAACCCACCTGGAACGAAAAACGAAGTTGCCAGATCAGCTCTAACGGTAACTTTTCTATTTTTACTCATTTCTAACGGATATATTTTGATAGAAGGTACACTCCAACGGATAGTTTTATTCCAAAAGAGGTGTAAAAGAAATCTATAAAAAGGGGAGTCTATTGTTCAAAAAGAAAAAAAGAGGGAAAAGAACGAAAAATCTGAAAAATCTGAGATAGACAAATCCCATTTCAAAAATCTGAGAGCTTGAATCTTGAAAGGAAAACCTTCTAGCTCAAATCCACTCCACTCCAAAAGCTCAAGAGGAATCCAAAGCGTTCAAAATCAAAGTCTTGGCGGATTTCCCAACTTGGAGAAAGGAGATTCGTTTCTTGCTTTTCAACCCTTCTCAACTGCTTCAACCACGAAGAATCGGAGCTGAGGCTTGATTCAATCCAGCAAGGAGAAGAAGAAAAGAAGAAAAGGAGAAAAGCTCAAAAGCCAACCAATCTTCAAATCAGGCTTTTCTAAACCTTATTCTTAATTTGTATATTTGCTCATTGAGGAGCTTTGTATTCACACACAATACTTATCTTATTTTTGCCTAGTTCAATCTGGGGGATTGAACTAGAGGAGGTAGTTTTACCTCGGGTTAAGCTTGTTTAAGCTTGGGTTAGTTGTGAGCCCGTGAAAACAACGTGTAGGGTTTTGTGCTGGTAAGCCCGAGTAAAACCAGCTGGGTTCGTTGTGCACCCGGTAAAACAACAAGTTTGAGTTGTGAGCTTGAAAACAACTCGGCTGTAATCTAGAGAGATTATAGTGTGGACCCAAGTGAATCTTGGGAGTGGACGTAGGTGTTGAATACACCGAACCACTATAAAATCTTTGTGTTTGCAGTGTCTCATTGTCTCTTTATCTATCTCTTTTTTACTGCACTTTATAGTTATCTTGCATTTGCCCTCAATAATCTCAAACAAACTATTTTAAAAAGGGCTAATTTTTAAAGAACCCAATTCACCCCCCCCTCTTGGGTTGCCATCTGGGCCAAACATTCTTTTCATCTCGCTCAGAGCTTGAATTTTCAGAATCACTCCATGTAGCCAACATTGCCTTCTTCTTGAATTTCTTGGGACCTTTCTTTAGTTGGGAACATTTCAATTTAAAGTGTTTTGATTTCTTGCATTTATAATAGATAATTTCTTTTTCTTTCTCTTTGTTTCCTTCTCCTTTTATAAAAGGTTTTATTTTTCCTTCAAATTTTATCCTTTTCATAAACCTTTGAACTTTCTAGTAACGAGGTCATGTCCTCATCATTACTTTCATCCTCAAATTCATCTGACTCTTGCTTTTGTTCAAAAATTTTGAGAGCCATTGTTCTTCTCCTTTTAGTATCATCCTTATTCATATGTTGTTTAACTTAAAGTTCATGAGTCATTAGGGATCCCAACAATTCTTCTAAGGGTAAAGCATTTAGATCCTTTGCCTCTTGAATAGCAGTGACTTTGGCCTCCCAAGACCTAGGCAAAGACCGTAATACCTTTCTCACAGATCAACATTAGTATATGATTTATCGAGGCTTTTAAGCCCATTAATAATGTCAGTAAATCTAGTAAATATTTCAAAAATTGATTCACTAGAGTCTATCTTAAATAATTCATATCTATGAACAAGCATATTTATCTTAAACTCCTTTACTTGATTGGTACCCTTATGGGTAACCTCTAATCTATCCCAAATTTTTTTAGCAGATAAGAATGTAGATATGCGATTAAATTTATTTGCATCTAATGAACAGTATAAAATATTCATGGCCTTAGCATTGAGCTGAGCCAACTTTTTATCATGTTCATCCTATTTTGTTTTTGGCTTGGGAATCTCCATGCCATCTAATCTAGTTGTAGGTGTGTGTGAACCATTTACTATAGTACTCCATAGGTCATAGTCAAGTGCTTGAATAAAATTTTTTATCCTAGCTTTCCAATAACCATAATTTATGCCATTAAATAAAGGTGACCTATTTGTGGATTGTTCCTCATTCAACAAGGTTGCCATAATCTTTAGCTCTAAGCTTTTTAGGGCTTAATAACAAGAGCACCTACACTGATACCACTTGTTGCCCAATATAGCAACCTAAGAGGGAGGATGAATTGGGTTTCTTAAAAATTTAATTAACTATCAAGTATGTGCCCTTATTTTTTTTTTTTGCAAATAAATAATATGGGATGATGTGAGGCTAGTATGCAAGCAATCACAAGTAAAATCACACACAACAATATTTATAGTGGTTCGGTGTCAACCCTGTACCTACATCCACTCCCCAAGAACACCTCGGGTATTTCACTAATCACAACTAGCCTACTTGGCTAACAAACTTATTTTCGAACACAAGCAAGCCTTACAAATATACAACTGGGTAGACCTCTATCCAACCATGTTTCATAATTGTGAAACTAATCGAAGCACAAGTAATAGAGTGTTTAATACAAGATGCTCCTAATAAATGAGCAGATGAACAATAAAATATACTTAGCAACTTGAAGAGAAGTGGCTTCTTTCTTTAATGGCGCAATAGCAAAAGAGAAGCCTTCAAGTAAGCTTTGAATGCTCTTTAAAGAGAGTTGATGGAGCTTTAATACCACTTTAAGAATCAGCAATAAATGAACTCCGATGGCTTGAAAATAATCAATGCAATACTCTAACCAACTCTAATAAATCTCTCTTTTTTAAATTATTTTTCTCATAATATTTTTTACCGATATTCTCTTTCTTTTTCTTTCCCACATTCACTGTTGAATCACTGTTTAATACCTCTATTTAAAATAAGAGAGAAAGATATAGCCATTGCATGACCACTATGAGATGGAGAAGAGAGAGATAGAGAGTAATAACACTGAAAGCTTACCTAAGGAATCCGGCCATCCAAGATTAAAATCTGATTGCCTAACTTCAGAGATTAGATGCCCAAGTGAAGAATTAAAGAAGCTCTAACAATGAAATTACTGGACAGAAAAAATCGAAGCAAGAACCAACCTGCAAGACGTTCGAAAATCCAAAGAGAACGACATCCCAAAACATAAAATGACAAGCTAAAGGGAAATGTAGCATGCTAATCCATAAAACTGGCAAGCTAATTTTAAAATCCAGCAGACCAAGTGTAGAAACCGACATCCCAACATATTCAATTGTTATTCCAACTTTTGATACAGAATAAGTGTCAGCCGATGGAATTTAGAAACCGGCAAGCCAAATGAAAAGGTTGGCATTCCAATTTTTGAGCACAGGAAGCCAACCGAGAGTAGTGAAAAATCGGCAAGCCGACAACTCAAATTGGCATTCCAATTTTTAAGCACAGGAAATTAGCCGAGAGATCCAAGAAACTAGCATGCCAAAGAAAAATTGGCAAGCCAAGAATAAACATCAAGGAGCCACGTCCGAAAGGCAACATAAATTGGCATACAATATGGAAATTAACAAGCTAACAATAACCATCAGGGAGACATACCGAAAACCAAACGAAATTGGCATTCCAACATAAGAACTAGTATGCCAAAATAAGCATCAGATAGCCAATCCGAGAGGCAACAATAATTGGCAGGTCAATATACCAACCATCAAGCCAAGAATAACCATCAGGGAGCCAATCTGAAAGGCAACAATAATTGTCAAGCCAATATAGAAACCGACAAACCAAGATTCAAGCAACAGGTATCCAACCGAAGGCAAGAAATAATTGATAGAGATAGAATCTAGCATCGAATAGATACCCTTTAAATATTTCTTTGGCAGACATTCAAAATATCATAGAGTTATAAATAAAAACTTGTAAGATAATTAAATTCAGTTCAAGACAATGCAAATATAATTAAATTTGAAAGTCATTTTATTAAATGAACCGTTCAAATATAAAACGTATGAAAATTATCCAGTGACTGTAAAACTTAAGTTTATTGAAGAATAATATAATCACTACAAGCATATTTATACAATACATGTAATGCCTTTCATTTTGAATCACAATATATCTTGGGCTAGAGGAAGTGCATGATTTCATGATGAGTAATCTGAAATAGATTAAACTTGATAGAGATGATATTAGTATAATACTTAATTATTTTATGTTTCATCAAAATTAATATGAGGTCAACATTTTCTTCCATCAATTTGGATGTGGCTTAATCAGCCACATCACTTACTTTTACCATAATACAAGAATTATAAAGCATTTAAATTTTGTTTGACTCCTGACCTCCTATGCAGCAGATATTATCTCTTAACCACGGTTAATGTAGTTTCGTGTCCAACTAGCATTAATTGCTCATTGATTTAGATTTTGTTGATGCATTCTTTTTAACTCTTCGCATTAACAGATAGAGTTTATTACATAGGAATCCAATTAAACATGCATGGGCTTAGCATGAGAGACCTTTGCTGCTAGAAAACCTCATCCAGAAATTCAAAAAGCAGTCCAAGAAACCAAGATAGATAAAGCATCAAAGCTTGATTCCAAAGCAATTCCTGAACTTACTCAAAAGAAATGTAATTAGAGGGTCCGAGATTCCTCCCAAGAATCCTTTTGACACCTAAGCCAGCTTTTCTATATCTAAAAGAAAAGAAAAAAACCAAAAAAAAAAAACATAAAGAAAAGAACGTTGGGCGAGTTCTCTACCAACAAAGATCTCCTATGGTAAGGCTATGTTTAATTAGATTTTTTTTTTTTGTAGTATCCCGTTGGTGGATGGTTCTATTTTATTTTATTTGGTAACCACTTGCAGATATATCTCAATCTCTTGAAGATAATTCTCAATAATATTCATCCACTAATTAATTAAGTGATAATCATATCTCTTTGAAATTTAAAATACCTACTTTGATGGAAGTAGGTGGTAGAAGAGAGTTAAGAAAATCTCTATAAATATAGATCCCTTCTAAGGTTTTTTCACAACACATCGTATGTGAGAAAACCGCCAAAGAGATTGGATCCATCCTGATTCAGATCCTCAAGTCCTGATTTAGATCCTCAAGAATTCTGAGGGCATACACCATCAACTCAATTAGATCCTCAAGTCCTGATTTAGATCCTCTCTGAATTCAACTCAATCAAATCCTGATTCAGATCCTTAAGTCCTGATCCTCAAGAAGTAGATCATAAACGATGGTTAGAGGAAATACATTGATATTATATCCTCAAGAAGTAGATCATAAACGATGGTTAGAGGAAATACATTGATATTATTTTTATACAATTTATTTATATATTTTTAATAGATATCTAACCGTTGGTATTAGAGCCTTAATTATTTTGGGATCTAATTAAATGTTTTAGAGCAACTTCTTATCCCCTTCATGTGGCAAAGTGTTCTTGGTAATGGAAGAGTTAATAGGTCACCAAAAAAACTTTTCGTTCTTTTATTCTTAAGCATGGTTTAAATAAAAGAAAAATTATAAAATCCACCGTGGGGTTGTTGTGGTTTTGATTTTTTTGGCTTACCAGGAATCCTTTTCCTTGAAGCATGGCTTTTTTGAACCGTTTTCTTCCTTTTCTCCATGTGATGAGGAGGGAAATTCGTTCTCGGATTCTCTCTTGTGCCATGATGGGAGGTTATACGCGATAAGATCTCTCGATGAAGATAAAATCCTTGATCTCACCGTCTATGATCCTTCAGGATCAACATTAAAAAAAAACATGGGACTTGTGTTTTTCTTGTTTGTCCTATGATGGCGCAGCAATGAGTCCACGCGATCAAGATAAAGTGTCCGATCTCATGCTGATTCGAAATCAATCAGTTAAATTTGGGATATGATTTCAATAAAGATGGCTGGCAAGCATATCTGTTCCGCTAGCCTATTTGAACGTGCGTTTTTTTGCTTTTTGTGCAATCTTGAAAAAGAAAGGATAAAATAGCATTTTATCCATTTGGTTAAATTTTAAATGCATGCTATTATCTATTTAATGTTTTATTTTTATTATATCATGTGATATGATTTGTTTTATCATTTGTTTCTTAAGTTTAAATTTTTATATTAAAACGACTGCCCAAAGAAATAATGAGCTACGACCGAATGCATTTTAATTGACAAAAATTTTTCTTAAGATGATAATTTTAAAAAATACATTAAATAGATGATTGGTATGCTATTGCTCCTATTTTTGCATATTAGATTTTATATTATGCATGAATAAAATTATATTTAATCGTAGTGTAAAAAATCACAATGCAAATCTTTTTAAGGTTTGATTGATCAATTAGTATCTAAAAAAGTAAAGAGATCGTGGTAACTTAATTATTTCCGTTGACTAATCTAAGGAAAGCAACAGAGGACCCCACCTCTCTTCCATTGGTCTGGCCAATTCGATTAATTCAGATCTTGATTTGAAAATGTTATGTTGATTAAGATCACTACCTAATAATCATGCTAAATTGGTTAATCTATATGCATATAATGGAGTTCAAATGTCATGTGGTCAATATGATTTTGATTAATTGAGGAGTAGCCACAGCATCTTTAATTAATCAAAATTATATATTGAGTTGCAAAGATCACATAAGGTTAGATGATATTAATTATAATTAATTATATTAATACAATGAATCTTATTCCATAAGAATTTTTATTGCATTGATATAATTAACTAGGATGGGATAACAAATTATTTTCTTAATTACCCATAAGAATTAAGAAAGAAATATAATTTGTTAGTCACATCATTAAGTTAATGAGTCTATTTAAGTATAATAATTTAGCTCACATGTATTATTATATGTTGTTGATTTATGTTATTGCATATTTATATTGGTAAGACATGATATTAAGTTATATGCCTCAAATTCAGTTATATGAATATGATTTTTATTTTTATTTTTATGCAGCTATTTTGCCTGTTAATATTTATGATATGAAATGTGTTGCTTTCGATTTAAGTGGTGACAATTATAAAGTATAAAAGGAAAGAATTCTTCTTCAATTAGGGTGCATGGATATTGACTATGCTATTAGAAAGGATGAACCACATTCAGTTACATCTACTAGCACTCAGGCTGAGATTGCTGCATATGAACAATGGGAGCGATCCAATCGCCTCAGTATGATGTTCATAAATACTAAGATTTATGCTAATATACGTAGTTTAATTTCTGAGTGCAAAAATATCAAGAAACTTTTGAAAGCTATTGATGTACAATTTGAGTCTTCAGATAAGGCACTAGCTAGCACCCTAATGGCAAAGTTATCATCAATGAAGCTCACTACTATTAGAGGTGTGCATGAGCACATCATGAAGATGAGGGACATTACGGCTAAGTTAAAATCCTTAGAGGTTGAGAAGTCAGAATCTTTCTTAGTGCACTTTATTCTAAATTCACTCCCACAGTAGTATAGTTCTTTCAAAATATCTTACAATACACATAAGGATAAATGGTCAATTAATAAACTTCTGACCATGTGTGTTCAAGAGGAAGGAAGGCTGATTTTGAAAATGGAAGAAAGTGCATATTTAGCTACTCAAAGAAAGACTAAAGCTGCTAAAGCCAAATACAAAGGAAATGATAAAATATCCATTCATACAGAAGATAAGAAGGAGTCCAAGTGCTTCTTTTGTAAGAAGAAAGGGCATATAAAGAAGAATTATCTCAAATTCAAGGCTTGGCTTGACAAGAAAGGTACGCTAACCTCATTCATATGTTATGAATCCAATTTGGTTATATGTCATAACACATGGTGGATTGATTCTGGTTCTACAATCCATGTTTTAAATACCTTGAAGGGTTTTCTAAATCAAAAAAAATCATTGGGAAGTGAACAAAGCATCTATTCAAGAAATAAGATGGATTCACATGTGGAAGCGATTGGGACATGTAGACTTATTTTAGATTCTAGTTTTGTTTTAAATTTGGAAAAGACTTTTTATATTCCAAGTTTCTCTAGAAATTTAATTTTAGTGTCAAGACTTGTACTCGCAGGATATTCCTTTAATTTTAATAAAAGCTCTACTAATTTATTTTATAAATCTAACCTTATTAGGAATGGTACATTATTCGATAATTTTTTCTAAATTAATTTAAAAAATAATACCTCCTATAATGTGATGCACGCCCAAACTGGTATGAAAAGATGTGTTATGAATGAGAATTCCTCTATTTTGTGGCATCGAAGATTAGGTCACATCTCCATTAAGAGAATTAAAAGATTAGTAAAAGATGGAGTACTTGATACTTTTGATTTTACTAATTTTGGAACTTGTGTGGACTACATAAAGGGAAAGCAAACTAACAAGTCCAAGAAAGATGCCAAGAGAAGTTCAGAAATATTGAAGATCATACATACAGATATCTGTAGTCCAGATATGGACTCGTATGGTCAGAGATACTTCATCTCATTTATTGATGACTATTCATGATATATGTATCTCTACTTGCTTTATAATAAGAATAAAGCATTAGATGCCTTTAACGTATTCAAGGAATAAGTAGAGAAAAAATGCGGCAAGCAAATTAAGATCGTGAGGTCAGATAGAGATGGAGAATATTATGGTAAATACACTGAGGATGGACAAGCACCTAGTTTGTTTGCTCGATTTCTTGAAGAAAATAAAATTGTTGCATAATACACCATGCCGAGGTCTTCAGACCAAAACGGTGTAGCTAAAAGGAGGAATCGAACATTATTGGACATGGTGAGGAGCATGATTGTCAGTTCTAACCTACCTAAATCCTTGTGGACTGAAGCTCTTATAACTGTTGCGTATATATTAAACCGGGTTCCAACCAAGGCTATTTCCAAAATACCGTTTGAGTTATTTAAAGGTTGGAAACCAAGTTTGCAACATATACGTGTTTGGAAATGCCCATCTGAAGTAAGAGTTTATAATCCATAAGAAAAAAAACTTGACCCAAGGACTATTAGTGGATATTTTATTGGATATGCTGAGAAGTCTAAGGGTTATAGATTTTATTGTCCATCTCACAGCACTAGGATTGTGGAATCAAAAAATGCAAATTTTTTTGAGAATGACTTGATCAGTGAGAGTGGTCAATCTCAGTATTTGGTTTCTTATGAGAAAGATTATTCAAATATTTCAGCTTCTACTTCAAGTGAGGGATTAGTTGTCATTCATAGCACTCCTCAAGCTTAAATAAGTGCTCAACAATCAGTCATTGAGATTTCATAAGCTGCTGATGATAATCTAGAAGATCCTATTGTTCAACAACAATCAGTTGTGCAAGATACTCCTCAAGAGGTCATTGACACAACATTAAAAAGATCAACTAGAATAAAGAAATCATCAATTCCTAGTGATTATATTATGTATCTACAGAAATCTGACTATAACATTGGAGCTGAAAATGATCCTGAAACATTTTCACATACCATGAGTTCTAAGAAATCAAACTTATGGTACAATGCCATGAAGGATGAGATGGAATCTATGGTATCTAATCGAGTCTGGGATCTTGTTGAGTTGTCTGATGGTGTAAAAGCCATTGGATGTAAATGGGTCTTTAAAATAAAGAAAACTCACAAGGCAACATTGAAAGATATAAAGCAAGACTCGTTGCCAAAGGGTTCGCTCATAAGGAATCGACTACACGGAGATATTTTCTTCTGTATCCAAGAAGGATTCTCTCCGAATAATTATGATATTGGTAGCTCATTTTGATTTTGAGTTACATCAAATAGATTTAAAAATTGCATTGCTTAATGAAGATCTAGAGAAAGAAGTTTACATGAAACTTCCTGAAGGATTTTTCTCTAGTGATAGTGAGAATTTGGTTTGCAAGCTTAAGAAATCTATATATAGATTGAAACAAGCCTCACGTCAGTGGTATTTAAAATTTCATGATGTGATCTCTTTCTTTGGTTTTAAAGAGAACATCAAGGATCAATGTATATACCAGAAGGTTAGTGAGAGCAAAATTTATTTCTTGGTCCTATATGTGGATGACATTTTACTTGCAACCAATGATAAAGGGTTGCTACATGAGATGAAACAATTTCTCTCCAAAAATTTTGATATGAAAGATATAGTGAGTTATCTTATGTCATTGGCATTAAGATCTTTAGAGAAAGATCTCAAGGCATTTTAGGATTGTCTCAAGAAACTTATATCAATAAAGTCTTGGAGAGATTTAAATAAAAATTATTCACCAAGTGTTGCACCTATAGTGAAGGGTGACACGTTCGCTTTAAAAATAAACTTGAACGGGAATAGATGTACAACATTCCATATACTTCAACTATTGGAAGCCTAATGTATGCTCAGGTTTGCACAAGACCTGACATTGCATTTGCAGTAGGAATGTTGGGAAGATATCAGAGTAATCCAGGTTTAGGCTACTGCAGAGCTACTAAAAAGGTCATGAGGTATCTTCGAGGGACCAAGGACTACATGCTCATGTATTGACGAACTGATCATTTGGAGGTAGAGGATTACTCAGATTCGGACTTTGTTGGCTGCATTGATTCTCAAAAATCAACATCAAAATTTATATTTATGTTAGCTGGTGGAGCCATATCATGGAGTAGTGCAAAGCAGACTTTGACTGCTACCTTTACTATGGAAGCGGAGTTCGTTGCTTGCTTTGAGGTTACATCGCACGGTGTATAGTTAAAGAGTTTCATCTCAGGCTTAAAATTATTGATTCTATTGATAGGCCAATTAAATTGTACTGTAACAATTCAGCTGTTGTATTTTTCGCTAAAAACCATAAGAGTAGTAATCGAAGTAAACATATCGACATTAAGTATTTAGCCATAAGAGAACGTGTTAAAGAAAACAAAGTGGTCACACAATACATTAGCACTGAATTGATGATAGCTGATCCTTTGACTAAAAGCATGCCAATTAAGAATTTTAAGGATCATGTGGTATGAATGGGAGTTGGTTCCATGATATAATTTAGTTGCATGGATAACTACTTGTACAAAGAAACTCTTATTTCAGTTATTTATTTATTTCTCTTTTGGGTATTCACATTATTTGACTTTCAAGAAATAACAAAATTTTCTTTTAGACTCAAAATAATATAGGGTTTATTCATTATGTTATGTTGTCATATTTGAAATAGTGGTAAAAAAATTGAATGCATTATAATACATGAAAGATAATACTCAATTATAAAGGACCTATCGCTATGATTCATGTTTTTGATTTCTTGTTCAGTGTTGAGGATTGTAAATTAAAATAAAATATGCAGACCAAGTGGGAGATGTTGGGAATTATGTATTCAAGACATGAATCAAATTTATGAAAAATGTAGCAGAAAATATAATGCAAAATTCCCAGATGCCCAGTGTTGCCCAAATGTAGCAACCCAAGAGAAGGGTGAATTGGATAATAAAAAATTAATTACTAGCATAGGTATGTGCTTTAACACTAATTTAAATTTACTTGGCAGTGGTGTAGTGAAGTGCACAAAATAATAACACAGAAAATCAAGCAACCACAAACACAAGAGAGTTTATAGTGGTTCGGTGCCAAACTCAGCACCTACGTCCACTCTCCAAAAACCTTTAAGAATTTTACTCCAATCGTATCACAACGATTACAACCTCTAGCCTTCCCCGGCTAGCCTTCTTGTTTATATGGCACAAGGCAGCCAAACCCCTAACCTTACATGGCTAGTCCTCTTGTTTTACGGCACAAGGAAGCCTACCCATAGCCTTACCCGGCTAGTCCTTTTGTTTTATGGCACAAGGAAGCTAACAAGAACCAAGGGTTAACTCTAACCCTTTTACAAATGTTCATAATAGGTAAGAACAAGTAGCTCCTACAATGAGCAAATATTCAAGATATACTTTACAATTTTTGTAACAAATCTTCAGCAACAAATGAAGAAGCTCCGAGGTAGCTGAAGTTTTGAATGCTTGAAGGCTTTAATGGATCTGGACGACCTTTGAGCAATGAATGATCTTCAACTTTAATGCACACCAAACTTGCTTTTTAACACTCCGAAAAATCATATAAAGGCTCTTTTTCTTGGATTCTTTCTCTTGTTTTTCTCTTTCAAATTCGTCATTTTTTTCTTCTAATCCCAGCTATTTAAAGCAATCCAACAACAAAAATATCCGTTAGATACATTTGAAATAAATGGAAAGTAAAACTGGAAGAAAAGATGACCGTTGAGATTATTTCCCTTAAGCATTGAATGCACTGAATCCATTTGAGGAAGAAATATCTCTGCCATAATCCAAAAGATCAAAAGTTAGTATAGCTGAAAATAGAAATCAATTAAAGGAGAGAGAGAGAGAGCACGCCCAAATATCAGAGAGGTAGCTGACTAGAGTTAATTCCAGATAGCTGAGGGGCTTTGAAGATGCTCGGCCAAGAAGGAAAGAAAAGCCATAAGCTAGCTAACTAGCTAGCCAATTTTGAAATCTCACGCAAGAGGAATAAATTCAGCCACAAAAGGTAAGGTAGTTAGCTCTCTAGCTAACTAACCACAAAGGGCTCATGGCTTGAAGCTTATCCCAGGGAAGAGTAGCTAACTCCTTAGCTAGCTCACCAAAAAGTCAAACGGCTAGGAGACCATATCAAAAAGCATTAGTTAGCTCTGTAGCTAACCAAGCCAAAAGGTAGTTAGCTCTCTAGCTAACTAAGCAAAAGTAGTTAGCTCTCCAGCTAACCAAGCAAGCATCCAACATTCATGAAGAGAGAGGCCTTAACAAGATAGTTAGCTTTCCAGCTAACTAGAAAAAAGAGGCTCTCGGCTTGGAGAAGGAATCTGCCATCAGAAGAAGAAGAGTTAGCTCTTCAGCTAACTAAGTAAAAAGTAGTTAGCTCCCCATCTAACTAAGCTCAAATGTTCATGGTAAGAGGAAGACGTCCATCCAAGGCAGCCAGCTCCTTAGCTAGCTAAGAAAAGCATCCACACGCCCAAGAGAAGACTAGGTAGCTCTCTAGCTAACTAAGCCAAAAGATAGTTAGCTCTTCAGCTAAC
The DNA here is from genome assembly GCA_900491605.1 of Calamus simplicifolius. Lineage (NCBI taxonomy): Eukaryota > Viridiplantae > Streptophyta > Magnoliopsida > Arecales > Arecaceae > Calamus > Calamus simplicifolius. The sequence continues at coordinate 505,287 of UESW01004771.1, read as the reverse complement.
TTGAGAATGAATCCACATGGCTTGGGAAGTGGTAGTTAGCTCTCCAGCTAACTAGAAAATGCAACCGCTCGGCTTGGTGGAACCTGTGAAAAATAGTTAGCTAACAATGAAAAGTAGTTAGTTCCCAAGGTAAAGCAGTTAACTAATAGGATATGCTAGCTAGCTAAGAGAAGCACTTATCTAGCTCACTAGTTAGCCAAAAATAGGAACCGTTCGGCCAAGTAAAGTAACAAAAAAATTAGTTAACTAAAAAGAAGCTAGCTAGCTAAGAGGGAGGATAAGTTAGCTAGATAGCTAACTGAATCCAATAGCATTCGGTCAGCACAGTGATAAGGCAAAAGTAGTTAACTAAAATGAACTTCCAACTAGCTCAGAAGGAGGCCAAGCTAGCTATCCAGCTAACTCAAAAGGAGACCCATTCGGCCAAGCTACTGTAAGATAGTGTCAGTTAGCTAACAGATGTGTCAACTAGCTAAACACAAGGATAAGCTAGCTAACTGGCTAACTCCCAAAGTAATGCAAACGGCCAAGGATACAATGGATCAAATAGATAGCTTTTAGGTAACAAATAAAAATGAAATATACTCCCAAAAGATTTTTGCTTGATAACACTCAATTGTAGAACATCTATACTTCCTTGCATCAAGCTTAATAAATAGAATTAGTCTATGCTTAGTTGTTTTGTAAGCATCAAAATCAATTCAGGATCAACAATCTTCCCTTTTTGATGATGACAAAACCCTTAAGCATGCAAAGAAGAAATATAGGAAATATTAACTAGAATGTAACCAGGAATGCATTGTTTTCTCCCCCTGTCAATTTAAACAAATAAACTCCCTGAATATATGGAGTGATTTCTTTTCTCCATTATCTCAATGTATGCAATATTCTTCTCCCCCTTTTGTCATTGATCAAAAAGATGATTGAAGAAACTTGCAATAAATCAAAGCATAATACATCAAGATAAAGTGAATACTACTTTCATACTTAAAAACATTTATACAAAACATTTAACTTTCAAGCTTAAAATAGAGAGCAAAGTCATTAAGATATTACAGAACATAGTTTTAAGCATTAAACACAGTCTTAAGAATTCATCACAAAGCATAGTTTTAAACATTCAACAAACATTACAAGATAATCACTTCTCATCATCTGAAGAAATTTGCACTGAAGATTCATATGGTTTTCGGGAGGGTCCAGGCTTGTCATTTGAAGGTTGAGTTGGAGGAGACCAGAGGTGACGATGTGAGAATGAAGCATCTGGAGCTGGTGAAGCAAAAAGAGCAATATAGGTTTCGACAAGTCTGCTCAGCCTAGTAAGAGATGCGGTCCAGTGATCGACAACATTTATTTCATCCCTTGTCTGGCTCTCATTAGTTCGCATTTGATATTCCACCCATTCAGCTTTGGTCTCAAATTTTTAATCTTGGCTTTTAAGAAATTAATTTCATTCAGGATTCGATCCAAGACAGTTTCGTTATGGTGAAAGACTTGCCCATTAAGAATATTGACATCATGGACAAGTTGACTTTGAATGATTTTAAATTGAGAGAGTGTCTCGAAAATAGATGAGATGTGGGGTACCAAGGTCTGATCATTGACAGAAGAAGCACTGTCCCCAGAACTTCGACTAGATTGAGCAAGTGATAACTCATGAATAATCTGTTGAATTTGTTTTTCACAGATTTGCATAGTAGGAGGAATAGGATCAGAGTTATCATTGCGATGAGAAGGTCCAGGAGCACTAACATCAGGTGGTTCAGTTAAGAATGGATTAGGTTCATTCATGGTGGCAAGGTACGGAATTACGGATTAGGTTGATGAAAGTCAAAATTAAAGAAACTTTGTGGTGAACATGCAGGTTGAAGCTGGTTCGGTGGTGGCAAACTATTTGATTGACCAGTTCTAGATCTAACTTTAATCCAAACACCATCCGTTTTAGCATAGTCCATACGGTGAAGGGAATGAGCATTGAATACGTCAGTATGACGCAATGCTATAGTAGTTTCTCCTTTAAGTTTTATGTTGAAAAACTCAAAAACATACATGAGAAACATCCCATATGGCAATGCAGCCTTAGACCTACATAAGGATTCTTTCATAATAGTCAATATAAGATTAGGAAGATCTATAGGGTCTTCCATAAGAATGTCATACATGATCGGTCACAACATTAAAAGAACCAGCACGTGGGGCAAAATCTTGGCTATGATGCTATGAAATAGTCTATTTTCAACAGACAGCATGTTAGCATCAAGGGTTTTTATATTACTTGCTTCACTATCATCCATATCAAGAATCATACCAAGTTTATATCCTCTTTCACTAGGGAGAATTTCCAAGACACCTTCAGAAGGAATATTCAAAGTAGAACCTAGTGTTTTGCAATCAAGATCTATCCTAGTCTTTTTCACATAGGAAATCATGGTTCCACTACCAAAGGTATATTTTCATAGAATTCTCTAATTAACTCGGGATAAATTGGCCTTTTGGTAGATAAGAGTTTTGTCCATCCTTGAGTAGCAAGAGTTTTCCTATCTTGAAACCTTCTTGATCTAGGAAATTGAAATCCACTAACCTGCCATGGGCAAATGATTTGGCGGTGATAAGAGTGTTGATATGAGAAGAAGATGAGGAGGACTTCCTACAAAGATCAAAACAATCATCATCCCTTGAGATTGCTTTCTTCTTAGGAGCCATCAATGATCTTTTTGAAGAGAGTGGAAGGAGGAAAGAGCTTAGAAGATAGAAGATAGATTGAATGAGGGAGAAGAGATGGTTTGAGAGATTGGAGATTTCTTGAAGGAGAGGACGTGTGAAATGAGGAGGAGCTGGTTGGTGAAAGGTTTATATAGGGAGGATTCAAAGTAGTTGACTAGCCAGGTGACTGGTTGGTTGCCTGGTTGGTTAACTACCTTAAAGATAATAAAGAGAAGGAATAGGCCGGTTGGTGAGGATTGATTGTGAAAGCTTTCATGCGTCAAGGAGAGAATTTAAGGAGCAGTTAACTTCCAGTTAACTGACACAATCAAGAGTAGGTACAATAATTCATTTGAAAAGATGTTCCATAAATAGATTTGATTGAAAGTAATGGAAGATGTTATGCAAATAAATATGATTTTCAATTATGATGTCAAGAGGCAATAAAATGATTCATTAAATAGTTGGATCAAACATACCAAGTTCTCTTCTAAATTCATAAAATTTTGATTCATCAAGAGGTTTGGTAAAAATATCTGCAAGTTGATTTTCAGTACTTAAAAATTCATTACAACATTTCCATTGTTTACATGATCTTTAATAAAGTGATGTCTAATTTCAATATGTTTAGTTCTAGAATGTTGAATAGGATTTTAGTTAGACTAATTACACTTGTATTATCACATTTTATTGGTATGGCTTTTTGTTTGATACCATAATCTTCTAGCTGCTGCTTAATCCATAAGATTTGAGTACAGCAACTTTCAGCGGTGTTGGGGAGTTTGTTGAGAAATTATATGCCCCAATCTTATTGATTTTGATGATTACCAAAAGCCATGAGTATATTAAAAGATGTAATGAGTTTATTTACATGAGCAATGAATTTATTTAGAACAATGAATGAGAATGTTAAAGTATAACTTTAATCAATTTGAAAGTAACTTCAAGCTCCATGTTTAAGCTTTCAAAAAGAAATTTTATACTTCATATTTTAATCAATGAGTTTTTGGAACATTTCTTGAATGATTCCTAATGACAATTTTATTATATTCAAGTCAAAAAATGATTTAAAATGAATCTGGAACGAATTTCAAGTCAATCAGAAAATTCTCTGATTTTTGATACGTTCCGGAGCCGACTCTAGAGTTTCAGAGTCGACTCCACTCAGAATACAGAAATGACTGTCTGTCTCGAGTCGACCCTGTGATTTCTCGAGTCGACCCCCGATTCTGTCGAGCCGACTCCATGACTGTGTGAGTCGACTCCGCTCAGACACCAGAGGTGTATTTTTCTGAGCATTTCTCGAGTCGACCCCCGACTGTCAGGAGTCGACACTTTATTTTTGATGAGTCGACCCTTTAACTTTCTGAGTATTTCTATTTTTGGTATCGCGACTTCGAGCCGACTCGCGGAAAGCAGGAGTCGACTCCAGCAAATCTGGGCGAGATTTTTCCGAATGCCAACTCAGCGTCAACGGTAAGATTTTTAATTAACGGCTATTTTTCTTTGTTTCTAACGGCTATATTTTTGCAGAATCTATAAATAGAGAAGCCGTTTTCAAATCAAAAATACAAATAGAGAGATATTCACTTCAAGAGAAAAGAAGAGAAAAATCAGAAAAACAGAGCTTCATTTGAAAAAATCCAAGATTCAAATTAGAGTGAAAGAAAAAGAGTGAAATCAAAGGAAGCTCCTTCTGTGCTCAAGCTCAACAATCCAAGGAAGCTTCAGAAGAAAATCCAAGAGCTA
>UESW01004771.1:446770-499213 GCA_900491605.1 Calamus simplicifolius | reverse complement strand
ACATAATTGACTAATGCTAAGTAAATTGTGTTTCAGTCCTTTCACAAGTAAGACATTATCAATATAAGCATGAGGTGTGATACCTATTTTTTCAATGCTAATTATTTTTCCTTGGCCATTATCATCAAAAGTAACAACACCTCCATCTTTTGCCTCCACAGTGATGAATTGTGATTCATCACCTGTCATGTGTCTTGAGCACCCGCTATCCAAATACCATTATCTTTTAGTTGCTCGGGTTGCAAGACACACCTGCATACACAATTTTAAATTTTGCTTTTAGGTACCCAAGCTTTCTTGGGTCCTTTAGGGTTAGTTAAGATAGTTCCTTTTGGAACCCATATTTTTTTCACATTGTGTGTGTGACAAGTATAAGCTTTATGTCCTAATTTTTCACATTTGAAGCATGTAATTTTGGTAGAATCATCAGCATGCACATAAATATTTTTCAAAAATTTTTATCTTTCAAAAGGATTATATCCAAGACTAACTCTATTGTAAACAGCTCTTTGACTATTTAAAATCATTTCTAATTTTTCTGAGCTCAAAGTAAATCTATCAATAATTGGTTTTAATCTATTTACTTCATTTTTCAAATCTTGGTTTTCCTTTAGCAATAATTCATTATCTTTTGAAATTCTTTCTTTTTCAAGAGTAAGATTTTTAATTTCATAATCATCAACAAGTTCATAAAATGCACATTATAATTCATCAAAAGTAAAGTCATCTAGAAAGCTAGGGCTTACCTCATCATTATCAGCCATGAAACATACATTGACAACTTTAGTTTTCTCTTATCTTCTGAACTTGTAGCCTCACTGTCGCTCCATGTAGCCATCATTGCTTTCTTCTTTACTCTTTTGGATCCTTTCTTCAATAGTGGACATTTTGGTCTGATATGTCTAGGCTTTTTGCACTCATAGCATGTAGGAGGTTCACTCTTTTCCTTTTCTTTCTATGATCCCCTTTGGCAAAATATTTTCTTTTTCCAAACTTCTTTCTTTTTATAAACTTTTTAAATTTTCTCGAGATAAGTGCCATTGCATCATCTTTCTCACTATCACTAGTGGTTTCCTTACTTTCATCATCTTGAGTTGCACTCTTTAATGCTATGTTCCTTTTCTTCTTTGATTCATCTTCATCAATATGTTGTCATTGCTGAAGCTTATGAGTCATTAAGGAACTAACCAATTCTTCAAGTAATAAAGTGTTGAGATCTTTTCTTGTATTGCAGTAACTTTGGCTTCCCATGACCTAGGTAAAGATCTTAAAATTTTTCTAACAAGATCACTGTTAGCATAAGATTTTCCAAGACTTTTCAGTCCATTAATAATATTAGTAAATCTTGTAAACATATCAGTGATATTTTCAGCTAAATCCATCCTAAACAATTCATACTTATGAACAAGCATATTTATTTTGGATTCCTTGACTTGATTTTTACCCTCATGGGTGACTTCAAGTCTATCCTAGATTTCTTTAGCAGACATGCATGTAGATATGTGATTAAACTCATTTGCATCAAGAGAATAGTAAAGAACATTCATATCTTTTGCATTTAATTGAGCTAGTTTCTTATCTTGCTCATCCCATTCAGATTCAGGTTTTGCAATATCAATATTATCAATCTTAATAGTGGGTGTATGTGGTCCATTAATTATGATTCCCCATAAATTATAATCTAATGCTTCATGCTTTCCAATATGTGTAATTTCTTCCACTGAACAAAGATGGTCTATTAGTTGATTGTCCTTCAATCAACATATATCCCATTTGGATTACTACTGATCTTTGGTCCAAAGCTAATTAAAGCTATAGAAATCAAGAGCACGCTGCTCTGATACCACTTATTGCCCAGATGTAGCAACCCAAGAGGGGGGTGAATTGGGTAATTAAAAATTAATGACTAGCGCAGGTATGTGCTTTAACACTAATTAAATTTACTTGGCAGCGGTGTAGTAAAGTGCATAGAATAATAATACAAAAAATCAAGCAACCACAAACACAAGAGAGTTTATAGTGGTTTGGTGCTAAACTCAGCACCTACATCCACTCCCAAAAACCTTTAGGAATTTCACTCCAATCGTATCATAACGATTACAACCTCTAGCCCTCCCCGGCTAGCCCTCTTGTTTATACGGCACAAGACAGCCAAACCCCTAGCCTTACCCGGCTAGTCCTCTTGTTTCGCGGCATAAGGAAGCCAACCCCTAGCCTTACCCGGCTAGTCCTCTTGTTTCACAGCTCAAGGAAGCTAACAAGAACCAAGGGTTAACTCTAACCCTTTTACAAATGTTCATAATAGGTAAGAAAAAGTAGCTCCTACAATGAGCAAATATTCAAGATATACTTTACAAATTTTGTAGCAAATCTTTAGCAACAAATGAAGAAGCTCCGAGGTAGCTGAAGCTTTGAATGCTTGAAGGCTTTAATGGATCTGGATGACCTTTGAGCAATGAATGATCTTCAACTTCAATGCACACCAAACTTGCTTTTCAACACTCCAAAAATATGTAATAAAGGCTCTTTTTCTTGGATTTCTTTCTCTTGTTTTTCTCTTTCAGATTCGTCATTTTGTTCTTCTAATCCCAGCTATTTAAAGCAATCCAACAACAAAAATATCCATTAGATACATTTGAAATAAATGGAAAGTAAAACGAGAAGAAAAGATAATAGTTGAGATTATTTCCCTTAAGCATTGAATGAACTGAATCCATTTGAGGAAGGAAGATATCTGCCATAATCCAAAAGATCAAAAGTTAGTATAGCTGAAAATAGAAATCAATTAAAGAAGAGAGAGAGAGAGCACGCCCAAATATCAGAGAGGTAGCTGACTGGAGTTAATTCCAGATAGCTGAGGGGCTTTGAAGATGCTCGGCCAAGAAGGAAAGAAAAGCCACAAGCTAGCTAACCAGCTAGCTAATTTTGAAATCTCACGGCAAGAGAAATAAATTCAGCCACAAAAGGTAAGGTAGTTAGCTCTCTAGCTAACTAACCACAAAGGGCTCAAGACATGAAGCTTATCCAGGGAAAAGTAGCAAAAAGTCAAACGGCCAGGAGACCATATCAAAAAGCATTAGTTAGCTCTCTAGCTAACTAAGCCAAAAGGTAGTTAGCTCTCTAGCTAACTAAGCCAAAAGTAGTTAGCTCTCTAGCTAACCAAGCAAGCATCCAACGTTCATGAAGAGAGAGGCCTTAACAGGATAATTAGCTCTCCGGCTAACTAGAAAAAAGAGGCTCTCGGCTTGGAGAAGGAATCTGCCATCATAAGAAGAAGAGTTAGCTCTTCAGCTAACTAAGAAAAAATTAGTTAGCTCCCTAGCTAACTAAGCTCAAATATTCATGGCAAGAGGAAGACGTCCGTCCAAGGCAGCTAGTTCCTTAGCTAGCTAAGAAAAGCATCCACACACCCAAGAGAAGACTAGGTAGCTCTCTAGCTAACTAAGCCAAAAGATAGTTAGCTCTTTAGCTAACTTGAGAATGAATCCACATGGCTTGGGAAGTGGTAGTTAGCTCTCCAACTAACTAGGAAATGCAACCGCTCGACTTGGTGGAACCTATGAAAACTAGTTAGCTAACAATGAAAAGTAGTTAGCTCCCAAGGTAAGGTAAAGCAGTTAACTAATAGGATATGCTAGCTAGCTAAGAGAAGCACTCAGCTAGCTCACCAGTTAGCCAAAAATAGGAACCGTTCGGCCAAGTAAAGTAACAGAAAAATTAGTTAACTAAAAAAGAAGCCAGCTAGCTAAGAGGGAGGACAAGTTAGCTAGACAGCTAATTGAATCCAATAGCATTCGGCCAGCACAGTGATAAGGCAAAAGTAGTTAACTAAAATGAACTTCCAGCTAGCTCAGAAGGAGGCCAAGCTAGCTATCTAGCTAACTCAAAAGGAGACCCATTCGGTCAAGCCACTGTAAGATAGTGTCAGTTAGCTAACAGATGTGTCAGCTAGCTAGACACGATAAGCTAGCTAACTGGCTAACTCCCAAAGTAATGCAAACGACCAAGGATATAATAGATCAAATAGATAGCTTTCAGGTAACAAATAAAAATGAAAATATACTCCCATAAGATTTTTCTTGATAACACTCAATTGTAAAACATATGTACTTCCCTGCATCAAGCTTAATAAATAGAATTAGTCTATGCTTAGTTGTTTTGTACACATCAAAATCAATTCAGGTTCAACACCCAGGATCATTAGGAACATATTCATTAAATTAGAAATGAAATAAAAAATATTAGATTTATTCATACTTGAGTCCTTTATCGATGTAGAAAAGGATGAAGCTGGTGAATCCTTTGCCACTAGCCGTCCATGTGTCTGGCCTCTAATGGTGATCCATGCGAAGAAGAGTGGATGAAGACCTTCAAGGTATAAAGATGACACTTAGGGAGAGAGGGGTGCTAGCGCCTCTTGAATCCCTTATAGAAATATTCAAAACAAAAGATATCTCCGTAAGTTTAAAAGATCTAATCTTTTTCATCTATCTTCCTAGTAGGAAGAAACCATATTTATAGAGAGAGGGAGAGAAAGAAACATTCCAAGAAAGAAGAGGAGACCTCTTTTCTCATGGTAACGTTAATCTAAGGGAAAAGACTTCCTTCTCCTGGTAACATCATGGTAACATTAATCCAATGAAGAGGAAGAGACTTCCCTTCTCATGGTAACATTAATCCAAGTATCACAATCTCAGCCTTTGAAATTAGGAGTTAGTTATCATATAACTATACATGTTCATCTTCATCGTACTATAGAGATTCATCATGCCTTATCCCATGGGCATGAATCCTTCTTCACATGGCTGAGATTTGCCATCCATACCCGAATAATCAAAGCCATCCATCACATGGATCAAGCCATATTTGGGTATCCAATTATTTGTTCATCATATGTGCAAATAATTTCTCCCTAACATTCCTTCTACTATGATGGATCATATCCACTATTATTTTATCTTCTTTAAATTGGGTCTTACCTAATTATTTAATTGGTCATTTTAACTGAATTAAATATAATTTAATTTTTATTTTAATTCATCCAAAATTCTCCTTAAAGCGTGTGACCCATTGGCCCCTTTAACATTGGCAATAATTATGTCCTAATCACTGACCCTAGGAATGATTGGACAACTCTTTGTCCAAGTCAATAACATGATTATAGATCATGAGAGGCCTCTAACAAAGCATCATGACCACCCAAGTGCTAAGGGTTTTGTTGATATGACCATCAACAACACCTGTCTATGAACGGTTATCGTATGATTCAATCCCTTCGTCACATATTTCAGATCAATCAGTGGTATGAAATGTGTCAACCCTGTAATTGATCTTTATTTACTTGATCTCAGAAAAAATTGACTCATATGAATTAGAACTTTAAAACCATTTCGAATTTAAACTCAACCTTGCAATGATTTAACAATCAATTTAATTCATCAATTGGCCGTGGGATATAATCCTTTCTATCAAGGGAGACGAATCCTGTCTTGATCAAACACCACCTTCATGGTCTTTATATCATATCTAATCGACACCATATTTGCCACCCATGGTTAGAGCAATATTTGAATGTCATCAAAGCATGACATTCCACATATGAGATGCAATGAAGATCTCAAGTCAAAGGATCACTCACACCACCATCATTAGAGATCAACCATCGACACTATATAGAATATCCATATGGGATCTCTGTATGGGTCATCCAATGCATCGTTATAATAACGAGCATCACACACCTATCCAAGTATCTTCATACTTCAGCTTGTGAAATCAGCTAATCATCCCAATGGTGAGGATATGCATTGTGTGCTAGTCTTACGGTGTTCGATGGTGTCCAGTCTCATCTACACATCGATTAGAAAAATTTAAAGAATCGAACCATAACGTACAATTTGATCTCACAATTTGTAATCTCTATTACAAATTCCATATACACTGTTCATTCTTTTGGACTTTATCTCTAGGTAAAATATATCTAATATATATAAGAATTACACCTGGATAGATAAAGAAACCAATAAATTTGATTTGCATTCATAAAGAAATGTGTATAAACTAGCATCTAATCTAATTGAATCTAGGGCACACACTAACAATCTCCCACTTGCACTAGAGCCAATCACCCATGTATCCAATACCAAGTGACTCAGCATGACCATCATGCTTCTGCTACGGTAGGACTTTAGTGAACGGATCAGCAATATTATCGTCCATGGGGACTCATTCTATTTTTATATCATTTCTACCAATAATCTCTCTAATTACATGGTATCTTCTAAGTACATGTTTGGACCTCTGATGAGACCTTGGCTCCTTAGCTTGTGCAATAGCTCCATTGTTGTTGCAATACAAGTGTACTGAATCAGCAATGCTCAGAACCATACCAAGTTCAGTGATGAACTTTTTGATCCAAACCACTTATTTGGCTACATCTAATGCTATAATATACTCGAACTCGGTTGTAGAGTCGGTAGTCATTTCCTGCTTGAAACTCTTCCAGCTGACTGCACCACCATTGAGTGTAAAGACATAGCCCGATTGAGATTTATAATTATCTTTATCAGACTGAAAACTAGAATCCATATAACCCTGAACTATGAGTTCGAGTCCTCCATAAACCAAATCGTCCGGTCTTGGGGAATAAAATTTTGCTACAAATGTTATGTAAAAGTCTCAACTCTAGGGGCAACTGATTAGCCCTAATTTCTTCTAATTCAGCTACATCTATGCTAAGTAATCTTGATAAGGCCTCACCTCTCTCACTATGGGAATTGGCAATAGGTCCAATAATAGGTATTTCTAACAAACTTTTCAAAATTTTCGAAGTAAGGTGAACTCTAGGACCTCTCACAAAACTAACAAGGCCTCCGTCTCCTCTAGTCAAATTAAGATAAAAATCCGTAAAAGCCGGATAAGTAGGAACATCAAGGGAACATACCTTCTCCCAACCCATTTCTTTAATCTGTCTTCCAATAGAGAAACCCTCTGCTTCAAAAAATCCAAAATACCTTTCTTCCCATTGTTATAACCTTCCCTGCTAAGAGATCTACATGCGGAGAAGAAGGACCAGGGATGGCACTAGGAGTAGAGGACGATGATGTAGAAGATGAACTGGGCGAAGGTTGACGTGCCGGACGCCTCACTGTCCTTTTCCCCATCGTCACGATCGCTTCGAATATATCCTCGGCGCTTAGGTGCCATAGATTGCTAAGGAGTGATGGATTAGAAAGATTCTAGGATTTGAAGGTTTGGAGAGAGTTTTGGAAGAGTTTAAAATTGAATAGGGTCGAATAGGTGTCGACTCTGCCCTAATATAGTCAACCTGGGACCATAAGGTGTCGGCTCCCGCAAAGCTGGCGTTGACTCCAAGTCGCTAACAGTCAGAGTTGGCTCCGCAAAAGCGGGTGTCGGCTCCAAGGTCACATACAAAGAACTAGATAGGCAGGTGTCGACTCCACTAATAGAGGTGTCGACTCCAAGACAATTTTAGTGAAAAAAAATTAGATTTTCAAAGGATCTGAAACTTATCAAAAGTTAACAAATCTAGAATAAATTTTCCTTAGAATGTGGTGAATTAAGAGGCTCAAATATCTAGATAAATTTTCCTTAGAAATACAAAAAGTTTTCAAGAAAATAATTGAATTCTAGATAGTCATACCTAGAAGTTTCAAAATCATTCCGATGGGTCACAAATTCCTAACTCTTCTCTAAGATAACAAAATCTTTCTTCACTTAGGGTTTTGTAAATATGTCCGCTAATTATTCATTAGTACAAACATAATCAAGACAGACATCATTATTAGCTACATGTTCTCTAATGAAATGATGTCTTATTTCTATGTGCTTTGTTCTTGAATGTTGAATTGGATTTTTAGTTAAATTTATTGCACTAGTATTATCATCTAATTGGAGTTTTATCAAGTGTTATACCATAATCTTCAAGTTGTCGCTTAATCCAAAGGATTGAGCACAACAACTTCCAGCTGTAATATATTCAGCTTCAGCAGTTGATAATGCAACCGAATTTTGCTTTTTGCTAAACCAAGAAATTAAGTTACTACCTAAAAATTGGCATGCACCACTTGTACTTTTTCTATCTAATTTACAACCAGCAAAATCAAATCAGAATATGCAATCAAATTTAATGTTGAGTCTCTAGAGTACCATAGTCCTACATTTTTAATTCCACTTAAATATCTTAGAATTCTTTTTATAGCAATTAAGTAAGATTTTTAGGTTCAGACTGATATCTAGCACATAAGCAAACAACAAACATAATATCAGGTCTACTTGCCATTAAATAAAGTAGTGAACCGATCATACCTCTATAATATTTTTGATCAACTTGCTTACCATCCAGTTTGCATGAAGGACTTATAGGTGTTCCAAGGGGTTTAACTGATTCCATACCAAACTTTGTGAGAATTTCTTTCATGTACTTTGTTTGGTTGACGAAAATCTCCTCTCTTTCTTGTTTGATTTGTAGTCCAAGGAAGAAGTTAAGTTCTCCCATCATACTCATCTCAAATTTACCCTGCATCAACTTTGCAAATTATTGACATAGATCGTTAGTAGCACCGAATATAATATCATCTACATAGATTTGTACTACTAATAAATCTTTATCTTTTCTTTTCAAAAATAGGGTTTTATCAATATTTCCTCTAGAAAATTTATTTTTAATTAGAAATTTACTTAGCCTATCATACCAAACTCTAGGTGCTTGTTTTAAATCATATAGTGCTTTGTGTAGTTTAAAAACATGATTTAGAAATTCATGATCTTCAAAACCAGGTGGTTATTCAACAAAAATTTTCTCATTTATAAATTTATTTAAAAATGTACTTTTCATATCCATTTAAAATAAATTAATGTTCATATGACATGCAAATGCAAGTAATAATCTAATTGCTTCTAATCTAGCAACAGGTACAAAAGTTTCATCAAAATCAATTCTTTCTTCTTAATTATATCCTTTTGCAACTAATCTAGCTTTATTTCTAATTACTATGCCATTTTCATTTAATTTATTTCTAAACACCCATTTAGATCCTATAACAGGATGACCTTTGGGTCTATCTACAAGGGTCCATACTTTATTTCTAGTAAATTGATTTAGTTCCTCTTGCATAGCTAACATTCAATTACTATCTTTTTCAGCTTCCTCGATAGTTTTAAGTTCTATATGAGATACAAATGCAAGATGATTATTGATATTTCTTATTGATGATCTAGTTCTTACACCTTGAGATGGATCACCTATAATCAATTCCTTGGGATGATCATAAGCATATCTCCAATCTCTAGGTAGATATACATCATTACGAGTAGTATCAATAACATCATCCTTAGATGAATCATCATCTTTAGCTTCTGGTTCATGATCTGAAGATACATCTATATTTAATTTTTTAATATCTCTTTCAAGCAAATTTGTATCTTCCTCATCATTAATCTTTTCAGAACTTGATGCTAAAGACTCATCAAAAACTACATGAATTGATTCTTCTACAATTAAATACTTCTTATTGAATACTCTATAGGCTTTACTAGAAGTGAAATATCCTAAGAATATACCTTCATCAGATTTAGCGTCAAACTTTCCAAGATTGTTTTTATCATTATTATGAATGAAATATCGACAACCAAATGCATGAAAGTAACTAATGTTAGGTTTCCTATTATGCCATAATTCACAGGGAGTTTTCTTAATAATTGGTCTAATTAAGGCTCTATTTAGGATGTAACATGCTTTGTTTATAGCTTCCACCCAGAAGTACTTTGGGAGTTGGTTTTCACATAGCATGGTACAGGCCATATCATCTAGAGTCCTATTTTTTCTTTCTACAACTCCATTTGTTGAGGTGTTCTAGGTGCAGAAAAGTTATGATGAATGCCATTTTCAATACAAAAATTTCAAATAAATGATTTTTAAATTTAGTTCCATGATCACTTCTAAGAGACACTATGGTGTTGTTTTTCTCATTTATGACTTTCTTGAAGAATTTTAAAAATACAGGGAAAGTCTCATCTTTGTGAGCTAAAAATAATACCCAAGTGAATCTAGAATCATCATCACTATCACAAGACTATATTTCTTTCCTCCTAAACTAGTGGTTCTAGTAGGTCCAAAAAGGTGCATATGAAGTAGCTCGAGTGGCCTAGAAGTAAAAACAATATTTTTAGATTTGAAAGAATTTCTAATTTATTTTTAAATTGACATGCATCACAAATTCTATTATTTTTAAAATCTAATTTTGGAAAACCTTTAACTAAATTCATTTTAATTAATTTTGAAATCAAGTGTGTATTTTTATGACCTAGTCTACGATGCCATAGCCATCCAATCTCATTTACTTTAGCATTATCAGCAATTAAATAATGATTACTAATAGATAAATTATCTAAATCAATTAAGTATGCATTGTCATTTCTATTTTCAATAAATATAATGCTATTGTCAATGGGATTTGATACAGTGCAAATAGAAGCTTCAAAGGAAACTTTGAAACCTTTATCACACAGTTGGCTAATGCTAATTAAATTATGCTTTAATCCATCTACATATAAAATATTTTTAATAAAAGTGAAGGGAGTGATTTGAATTTTACCATAGCCCATAATTTGGCCTTTGCCATTATCTCCAAAAGTTACAACTCCTTCTCTTTCGATTTCAAGGGTGATGAATTGCTTCTTGTCACCCATCATGTGTCTTGAGCAGCCACTATCAAGATACCATTTCCTTTTTGATCCTTTGGCCGCAAGATACTCCTGCAAGACAGTCAAATCTTATGTTTAGATACCCAAGCCTTCTTGGGTCCTTCATGGTTAGTAGCAATAAATATTATTCCTTTTAAAACCCATATTTTCTTATCTTTAAGACTTAAATTCTTATGAGACATTTTAAAATTACATTCATAAGATTTGTGTCCCTTTTTATTATAATGATAACATGAAATATCATTTTTCTTTACAAAGAAATTGTTGACATATTTTTGTTTCATATGTGGTCTATATCCTAAACCAGCTTTATAAAAAATAACTCTTTGATTGTTCAATAGTAAATTAAGTTTTTCTGAGCTATTTGTAAATTTATCAACAATATTCTTATACTTATCAACTTCTTTCTTTAAATTAAGATTTTCATTAGAAATTGATTCTTTTTCCTTCAATATGTCTTCTTTTTCATATTTCAAACTTTTGATCTCAAAAACAAGTTTATTTTTCATTTTGAGAATATCTAAATTTTCAGTTTTCAATGATTTGTTCTTGTTTCTCAAAATCTTGAAAGCACTAACTAATTCATTGAAAGCATCATATAACTCATCAAAAGTGAAATCAACATTGAGGGTTTCGGAATTTACCTCATTGTCGTCATTTGCCATGAAGCATATGTTGGCAACCTCTTTTTTTTCTTCTTCAGATGAAGACTCTTCACTATCACTCCAAGTTACAACATAGGCTTTCTTCTTCTTCTTGTATCCCTTCTTTAATTGAGGACATTCGGATCTGAAATGTCCCGATTTCTTACATTCATAACATATTAAGGGATCCTTATCCTTATCCTTGTCCTTATCCTTTTCTTTTTCTCTTTCTCCTTCCATTTTTATTCCAGACTTTCTCTTGTGTAAGGGTTTCCTTCTTTGCATAAATTTCTTAAATTTCCTAGCAAGAAGAGCTGTCTCATCATCATCTTCATCATCTTCACTGCTGCTCTTTTCATCTTCTACAGCCTTGAGTGCGATTGTTCTTTTTGTTTTCACCTCTTCCTCTTGATGTTGTTTCATTGTAAGCTCATGGGTCATTAGGGATCCAAGTAGCTCCTCCAAAGGTAGGATGTTCAAGTCTTTGGCTTCTTTGATTGCTGTCACTTTGGCTTCCCATGATCTTGGAAGAGACCTAAGAATTTTACGCACTAATTCAGAGTTAGTATAAGTCTTACCAAGACTCTTTAAACCATTTACAATATTAGTAAATCTAGTGTACATGCATGTGATTGACTCATTTTGTTCCATGCTAAATAGTTCATATTTGTGTACTAGTATGTTAATTTTGGATTAATTAACTTGGTTGGTACCCTCATGAGTAACTTCCAACCTATCCCATATTTCTTTGGCTGAAATGCAAGTAGATATTCGATTGAATTTATTTGCATCCAAAGAACAGTATAAACATTCATGGCCTTGGCATTAAGCTGAGCCATTTTTCTATCATTCTCATTCCAATCCCTTTCGGGCTTAGGAACTATAGATCCGTCTACAATGTGGGAGTGCTAGGACCATTAATAATGATACTCCATAATTTATAATCTAAAGCTTGAAAAAAAATTCTCATTCTAGCTTTCCAATATGAATAATTGGTGCCACTAAACAAAGGAGGTCGATTTGTGGATTGACTTTCAGAAAAAGATGATCCAGCTTGAGCTGCCATTTGGATCTTTAGCTCTTGATCGTTAAATCAAGCCAAAATGAGCATAAGCTCTGATACCATTTGTTGGCCCAGATGGCAACCCAAGAGGGGGGGTGAATTGGGTTCTTAAAAAAAATTTACACTTAAAAACCAATTTCACTAAGTCAATGTGCACAAGTGAAGTGATGCAGTAAATAATAAACACAATATAAATGAGAGAGAGAGTAATAAGCACGACAAACACAAGAAGGTTTATAGTGGTTTGGTATTATCTACACCTACGTCCACTCCCAAGCAACTCTTGGGTCCACACTATAATTACCTTGATTACAGCTGAGTTGTTTTGCAAGATCACAACTTGAACTTGTTGTTTTACAAGGAATCACAACGAACCCAGCTGGTTTTCATGGGTTCACCAGCACACAACCCAATGTAAGCTACTCTTAGCTTACCCCGAGGTCAAATACCTTAACTAATTCAATCCCCTGATTGGATTAGGACACAAGCAATTCAAATAAATGTTTATAGCAATTAATAGCTCCTCAAATGAGCAAATATGCAATGTAAATAAATAAAAATAGAAAAGCCTAATTTGGAGCGATTTGAAGTTGAGCTTTTCTTCTTTTCCTCTTTTCCTTTTCTCTTCTGAATCGGCTAACAAGATTTGAACTTTGATTCTTGAACGAAGCTTGTTGAAGAAAAGTTAAAAAATTAGGGCTCTTTCTCTTTTCCTTCAAAACTGTGGAAATCCTTCAGATTTGATCTTGAAATGCCTTTGGATTTCTCTTCTATCTCTTCTCAATAGATGGCTTTGAGCACAGAGATTTTCCCTCTTGAAAACTAGATGATTTCTCTCTTTTTCTTTCTGGCTTTCTTCTCTCTATTTTCTCTATTTTCTCATGCTCTATTTTGAAATGAACGATGCCCTTTTATAATCTTCTTTAATCCAAGATTAGGTGAAAAATAGTCGTTGAAATGTACTTGGATTGCTTTCTCATGCAAAGAAATAGATCCATTGGGGGTTAGGTAAAGAAATGTTACCATTAAAATCCATTCTGACAGATTTAAAATTCCGTTCCTGACAAGTTGGAGTCGGCTCCAACTTTTCATGTGTCGGCTCCAAGTCGGGTTTCCAAAAATTGTAACAAAACATCCTTGGGGAGTCGGCTCGGAGAAACTATGGTGTCGGCTCGACGCGATCTGGAGTCGGCTCTAAGTTCTGAGGGTGTCACTCTAACAATATCCAAAAAATACACTCTCTATTCTCAGGTTAAAGTCGGCTCTAAAATTTTCAGGTGTCGGCTTTGAAATTCCAAGTGTCGACTTCGAAACATTAGGTGTCGGCTCCGAAAACTAGCGCAAAAAACCATTTCTCTGTGTCTCAGGTTAGAGTCGGCTCTATCATTCCAGGTATCGATTCGAACTATACCAAAAATATTGAACTATTCTGATACGCCCTGGAGTCGGCTCCAAACATAGTGGGTGTCGGCTCTAAGATCTGAACTTTGAAATGTTCCATTAAAAAACTGATTCAAACTTAATTTTGTATACCATTTGAATAACTTATCCTTTCTAAGTTCTGAAACACTTGTTAATTTCATTAGTAACACAAAAATATACTCATGGCTTTTGTTAATCATCAAAATTAATAAGTGGGTCAACATCAACCAAAGACTTCATGACCACTCGGGGGTGGAGTATGATACTCGTCCCCACTTACCTGTCGGATCATGGAGCTAGGAGCACATACCTCACCGGTTCCGTCTCCCCCAACTAGATCCGTATGATGGTACCACAGACCCATTAGATCACCTGGAAAGCTACAAATCCTTCATGCAAGTTCAAGGAGCCACCGATGCCCTGTTATGTATTGTCTTCTCTGCTACTCTCCGAAAAGCTGCTCGTGCCTGGTACTCCAGACTGCTCCCGCATAGCATTGATTCTTTTCAGCAGTTGGAGAAGGCCTTCTTGGTGCAATTTGATGCCTGCCGCAAGATCCCTCGAGTGATGGACAGCCTCTTCTCTGTCCAGTAAAAAGAAGGAGAGTTATTAAAAGACTTCATAGCCCGGTTCAAGGCGGTAGCCCTCGAAGTATATCATCTGGATGATGCTGTGGCCACTTTGGCCTTGAAGCGGGGACTTCGTCCCTCTCGCTTCACTTATTCTCTAGATAAAAGGCTGCCTAGCTCTTATGCCAAACTCTTGGACTGGGCACACAAGTATATTCGCGCGATGAGGCCGACCACACCCAGAGGAACACTGATAGAGTGGCTGGCAAAAAACCAGTCCATGAGGAACCAAGCAGACTTCTTTCTAAGAAGCCTAAACCCCCGCATCGGCCAGATAATCGGTGCCTAAGCCTATCTGCTAAGGAGGAGAACTATACGCCCCTACTCGCCCCGAGATCTCATATTCTCATGAAGATTGAAGGTGAGCCATATCTTAAGCGCCCCCCTTTGCTAAGGGCGGGTGTCGTCCGTGACCGGAGCCGCTACTATCGTTTCCATAGAGATTATGGTCACGACACTGATGAATGCTGTAACTTGAAGTGCGCCATCGAAGAACTCATTCAGAGAGGCTATCTCAGAAATTTTATCAAAGAAGGGGCACCGGCCATCCCACCTTTGATGGAGCCCCCACCTGCTCAGGCCGGCATCGACAACACTCCAACAGAGCGGACGGTGGGCATGCTTTCGTGGGGAGCGGCTTTAACCACAAAAAGGCAAAGGGGGAATGAGGGGATAGAAGATGTAAATCCCTATCTTGAAAGGGAGTTAGGGGGAGGGGCCATTCGAATGATGATAGCGTAGTCTTCGGTCAAGGTGGAGGGCGAGATTACCTTACTAGTCATGACGGGATCACCACCATGTTAGAGCACAGTCTTAATGAGGATCCTGGTGGCCCGAGTGCCACTGGCGTATAATGCCATTCTCAGTCAACCAGGTTTGAACCTCTTGGACGTAGTCATATCTACTAGGCGTCGGCTGGTAAGGTTCCCTACTGATCAGGGAGTCAGTAAGGTGTACGAGAAGCAAAATCTCATGCAACTATGCTATCACATGGCCCCTAGCCCTCAGGAGATGGTGGATCCCTCTACCCCAGTGCTGTTTAACCCCAGGGAGTTTGAAAAAGAAGAGAATCAGCCGAGCGCCTGCTATCCTACCCACTGGGGGACGATCCTGCAAAAACTGTGCAGATCGGGGAACTTCTTCCTTTGGAAATGAAAAATGAGCTCCTTGCCTTTCTGCGGGCCAACTCAGACATTTTTGCATGGTCGCTTTGGATATGCCTGGCATTCCTTCACCAGTGATAACTCATAAACTCAATATTGATGCCAAGTGCCGACCCATTCGCCAAAAGAAGAGGAGCTTTGCCCCTAAGCGGCAAAGGGCTATAGACAAAGAAGTCAATAAATTACTAGCTGCCGGCCACATCCGAGAGGCTCAGTACCCTAGTTGGTTGGCCAATGTGGTTATGGTACGAAAGGCCAGTGAAAGTTGGTAAATCTGCATTAACTTTACTGATCTTAACAAGGCATGCCCCAAAGACAGTTTTCCTCTACTATGGATCGATCAGCTGGTGGACTCTACCTCTGGCCATGAGCTCCTCAGCTTCATGGATGCCTTCTCCGGATATAACCAGATAAAGATGGACCCGGTGGATGAAGAAAACACTTCTTTCATTACGGAGAAAGGCATTTACTATTATAAAGTAATGCCCTTCGGATTGAAGAATGCTGGAGCCACCTACTAGAGGTTGATGAATAAGGTATTTAAGGACCAGATTGGGCGTAACATGAAGGTATACGTGGATGACATGCTGACTAAAAGCACCCACATCGCCAACCACGTCGCCGACTTGGAAGAAATATTTGATAATCTCCGAAGTCACCAGATCAAGCTCAACCCCCGCAAGTGCGCTTTCGGTGTTATTGCGGGGAAATTCTTGGGTTTCTTAGTAACCCAGCAAGGAATCGAGGCAAACCTAGAAAAGATCTAGAATATTCTTAGTATGCGGCGGCCGGCCAATAAGAAGGAAGTGCAGAGGCTTACTGAAAGAATAGCTTCTTTGAGCCGATTCCTATCTAGATCGGCTAAGAGGTGCTTGTCCTTTTTTAAAGCCCTACGTAAAGTTGATGGTTTCGAGTGGACGGACAGTTTCCAAAGAGCCTTCGAGGAATTGAAAGAATTCTTATGTACACTGCCGTTACTGTCGAAGCCCGAAGAGGGAGAAAAGTTCTTTGTCTATCTAGCCGCCACCCCAAAGGCGGTCAGCTCCGTTTAGTCTGGCTCGACCAAGATGGGGTGCAGAAGCCTATTTATTATACTAGCAAGGTGCTTCATGATGCGGAAGTCTAATATCCTTGAACGAAGAAGATTATCTTCACTTTGATCGTCTCCACTCAGCGCCTCCGACCGTATTTCCAAGCTCATCCAATAGTGGTGCTTACGGACTAGTCTCTCAGAACTATTTTGGCTTGCCCTGACACCTCAAGCCGTCTGGCGAAGTGGGCTGTTAAGATGAGAGAATATGACCTTTCATTTCAGTCTTGATCTACCCTTAAGTCCCAAGTGCTAGCAGACTTCTTAGTAGAATGCACTTGGACTGACAGGTAGAACGATGATGTCCCTAAAAAGTGCCCTACGGCTGAAGAAGATTTGGCAAAGGCTTGGATTCTCCATGTTGACGGCGCCTCTAATTCCCAAGGAAGCGGGACAGGCCTCATCTTGGCAAGTCCAGAGGGAATGGTCTTTGGGTACCCCCTTTGTTTCCTCTTTAAGGCTACCAATAATCAAGCTGAGTATGAGGCCCTATTGGAAGAGATCAAGCTTGCCCAGGAGCTTGGAGTAAAACACCTTCGAGCCTTCACCGATTCCCAGCTGATCTCCAGACATATCACCGGGGAATTCGAGGCCCACAACCCTACCATGTCCCGATACCTAAGTAAAGTGAAGATATTGATCTCCTTACTGGTTTACTTCACCATCAGCTACATTTCCATGGGGAGAATGCTAGAGCCGATGCATTGTCAAGGCTGGCCACTTCGGCGGACGACTGCCTGGAAAAGGCGTATGTCGAGCACTTGGAGAGCCCAAGTATTGATTCCGCGGAGGAAGTCATGCCAATCATGCAAGAACCTACTTGGATGGATGCTTACATTTGCTACCTTATTGATGGTCAAGCGAAGGTCAACCAAGTTTGTGTTGTTAAATGGTTGTCTATACAAGAAGTCTTCTCTCATCCTCTTCTCAAGTGCATAGGCTCGATGGATGCTGATTACATCCTCAGAGAAATCCATGAAGGTATATGTAGGAGTCATATGGGGGGCAGGTCTCTAGCATACAAGGCTCTCCGCCAGGGATACTACTGGCTTACGATGCGCCAGGATGCCACCGAGCTGGTTCGAAAGTATGATAGCTGTCAATGGCACTCCAACATCCAGCGACAGTCGGCCTCGCAGTTAAGTCCACTCTCTACCCCTAGCCATTTGCTAAGTGGGGAATGGATATACTCGGGCCTTTCCCCCCAGCTGCAGGATAGCGAAAGTTTCTATTAGTAGCCATCGACTATTTTACTAAATGGGTTGAGGTCGAGGCATTGGCTAGAATCACTGAAGTTAAGGCAAGGACGTTCTTTTGGAAGTCCATCATTTGTTGGTTTGGCCTACCCCATACCATCACTACTGACAATGGTCGCCAGTTTGACAACTCAGCGTTCAAGGCCTTTTGTGCCGAGTTAGGCATTTGCCACAAGTTTACTTCTTTTGGGCACCCCCAATCTAACGGAGAGGTGGAAGTTATGAACCGGACTATCCTTCAAGGGCTTCAAACTCGGCTGGATGAGTCTAAGAGCAGATGGGTGAAGGAACTTCCAAGTGTATAATGGGTATATCATACAACTCCCAGGACCCCTACTGGGGAGACTCCCTTCAGCCTTGTCTTCAGGTCCGAAGCGGTCATCCCAGTAGAGATCGGCCTTCCTAGCACCTGAGTGGAACTGTATAAGGAGGGCGACAACCCTGATCAATTAAGGGCCAATATGGACTTCATCAATGAAACCCGAGAACTTGCACGGTTCAGGATGGCCACCTTTCGCCAGTGGGCCGAGAAATATTATAATGCCCGGGTCTGCTCCAAGATGTTCCGCCTCGGAGACCTGATCCTGAGAAGAGCTAAAGTGTCCAAGCCAGCTGAAGGAGGCAAGCTATCGCCAAATTGGGAAGGTCTGTATCGGGTCGTGAACGCTTTCGCAAGGAGTCTGTAAACTTGAAGGGATGGATGGATAGCCGATTCCGCGTACTTGGAATGCCAGTAATCTTGCCGATATTACCAGTGATAAATGTACTAAATGAATGATTATGGAAAAGAGTTTTCGAATTTTACTTTTCGATTTAAGTGGTGTTCTCAGTGGCTGAGCACAAACACCCCAAACCGGCGCGAGAAACCTCCGGCGGTTCAAGTTGTGTTCTAGGCGGCCCCAAGTCAAACTCCCGGGCCAGCGTGAAAAACCCTCATGGAAGTTTTTCAAAAGGACCTCGGCGGCCTAGAGAGCACAAACACCCCGGACCGGCGCAAGAAACCTCCGGCGGTTCAAGTTGTGTTCTAGGCGGCCTCGAGTCAAACTCTCGGGCTGGCACGAGAAACCCCTGTGGAAGTTTTCCAAAAGGACCTTGGTGGTCTAGAGCACAAACACCCCAGACCGGCTCGAGAAACCTTCGGCGGTTCAAGTTGTGTTCTAGGTGGCCCCAAGTCAAACTTCCGAGCTGGCGCGAGAAACCTCAATGGAAGTTTTTCAAAATGACCTCGGTAGTCTAGAGAACGCAAACACCCGGACCGGCGCGAGAAACCTTCGGCGGTTCTAGTTGTGTTCTAGGCGGCCCTGAGTCAAACTCTCGGGCCGGCGCGAGAAACCCCCGTGGAAGTTTTCTAAAAGGACCTCGGTGGTCCAGAGAACACAAACACCCCGGACCAGCGTGAGAAAACCTTCGGCGGTTCAAGTTGTGTTCTAGGCGGC
Source organism: Calamus simplicifolius (assembly GCA_900491605.1). Lineage (NCBI taxonomy): Eukaryota > Viridiplantae > Streptophyta > Magnoliopsida > Arecales > Arecaceae > Calamus > Calamus simplicifolius. Next base: position 479,785 of record UESW01004771.1, on the reverse strand, counting down.
CCCGAGTCAAACTCCCGGACCAGCGCGAGAAACCCCCGTAAAAGTTTTCCAAAAGGACCTCGGCAGCCCAGAGAGCACAAACACCCCGGACCGGCACGAGAAACCTCCGGCGGTTCAAGTTGTGTTCTAGGCGGCACCGAGTTAAACTCCTGGACCGGTGCGAGAAACCCCCGTGAAAGTTTTCAAAGGACCTCGGCGGTCAGAGAACACAAACCCGGACCGACGCGAGAAACCTCCGGCGGTTCAAGTTATGTTCTAGGCGGTCCCGAGTCAAACTCCTAGGCCAGCGCGAGAAACCCTCGTGGAAGTTTTCCAAAAGGACCTCGGTGGCCATAGAGCACAAATACCCCGGACCAGCACGAGAAACCTCCGGCGGTTCAAGTTGTGTTCTAGGCGGCCCCGAGTCAAACTCTCGAGCCGGCGCGAGAAACCCCGTGGAAGTTTTCCAAGGAGACCTCGGTGGTCCAGAGAGCATAGGCACCCCGAACTGGTGCGAGAAGCCTTCGGTGGTTCAAGCCTTGTGCTCTCAACGACACCGAGTTGAACCCCCGGCCGGCGTGAAAAAAAACCCCATGGAAGTCTTGTGTTTTGAATAAGTTAAGCCGACCGGTTATCAAACATGCTCGCAGAAGCTGGGGTATTTCGCCAAAATGTCGAAGCATGATCACCTAGAAGGCTGATAAATCGTTAACAGAATTGGTTTTAAAACTAGAACAACAAATGGAATTATCAAAAATACTTTGTTGTCAATATATTTTCGCAAAAGGCCAATCCTGCTGCATTACAAAAAAAATAAAACAAAAGAAAAAGAAGCTGGAATCAAGGCTCAGTGGACTCCGACTCATCTTCCGCATCCTCATCCATAGGTTGAATGTCATCGAGGTCACCTAGCGATAAACTCGGAGAACCTTTTCCTTAAACACTTTTCAAAGCCTTTAGCATAGGTGTTGACGGCCGTTTCTTTACACTCGGCCGCAAATTCGTCAGAACCTTTGTAAAGCTCCACAGCGCTTTTAGCTCGCTGGTCAGCAGCACTGACCCTGACCAAAGCTTTGGCCTGAGTAGCCACCACCCTCTCCTTAGCCTGAACCTCAGTGACGACCAGCTTAGCCAAAGTTTCTCTAATCTCCTCCTCGGCGGAGGCCAGCTTCTCCTCAGTAGAGATCAACCATTCCTCGACATAGATTAACCTCTCCTCCATGGCTCGGGCCTCAAACTCCACTACCTCTGCCTATCTTCTGCCGTGACACTCTTTCTTTGCCTAACTTGCTCTGAGAAGAGCATTCTCCAGCTCTTCCTCTGTTGGCCTCAGTCTCGATAGGGCTTTGGCCAGTTTAGCATCAACCACTCGAGCCTTTCTCTCGGCTTCTTTGACTTGGGCCTTAAGAGCCAGACCCTCCTCTTCGGCGGCCCTCAGCACGCTGACACTGCCAGTTCCCGAGCTTTAACCTCAGATAATTCCGGGTCAGCTTATCCACCTGAGCCTTGAGAGTGTCCAGCTCGGGTGAGGCCTGCTTCTAATTTCCAGAGCCTCTGATGCAAGCATCCTGAAGAAGAAATGCACTGTTAGATGCCTGTGCATACCGAAGGGTGAGAGATCAATTATGATTAACACAAAGAAAGGAGAACTAGGGAACTCATATGATTACCTGAAGGATGGCAGTGAAGAAAATGTGAGGGACTTCTCCAGTGGCTGGCGTCGAAGTTTGGCCTGGAGGGTGGGCAGAGTCGAGCGACTAAGCAGACGCTCCTAGGTGACCCCGGTGCATCGCGTTGACCCCAAGCGGCTGACTCAGAAGACCATCATCGGGGAACACCTCCACCCCCTCCGGGGGCAAGTGAGCATCTGAGGGACGATCCTCGTCGGCTTCCTGAACCGGAGGTGTCATCGCCCTTTCTTCTGGTGCAACTTTGCCTTCGGCTTCGGCGGAGAGTGGAGATCTCTCCCTCGCCGGCTCCTCTCGAGTCCCGGCCAGGGGGACTCCCATTGGCGGCTCTTCTTGAGTCCCAGCCAGGAATTTACGTTACTAACACTTCAACAGAGGGATCCCCCTCTCTCAGTTTCCCTACCAACATAACCTTAGGGGAGGAGGGCGGAGCCACTTTGGTCCGCGGCGGTTCACCCTGCTCCACCCGTTTAGACTTCTTGGCACCACCCCCGCTGGGCCTCCAGCAACTTTCCTCTTCTTTTTGAGGGCCTCTGCCAGAAAGTCTACAGAAAACCTCAACTCTGCACCAAAGAAGTAGAGAGTCAAAAAAAAAAAAAAAAAACAAAACAACAAAAACAAAAAAACAAAAAAAAAAAAACAAAAACAAAAACAAAAACAAAAAAATAAACACGAACACAACAAAAAATCATGAACAAACGAGAGCGTATGTACAATATATGTACATAATAAAAAATGAAGAATAAAAAAGAGGATGAGAAACTGCAGCCAACGGCCGAGGAAGGTAGTGCTCACCAGATCTCGGTGAGGGCGCCACCGGCGCTGCTAAAGCCTTACGAAGGTTGCCCTCCGACATCAATTCTATGCAGGGAGGGATGATGGAGGATATAATAGCTTCGAAAAGTTCTCAGTCCCTTTCCTCTATGGTTGAATTTTTATTAGGACTGGTATAGGAAAACTCCAAGATGTCTTCACCCCCTCACCATGAACGTAGAAAAAACGCGACTTCCATTCTTTGACCTTCGAGGGCAAGTCCAGCTTGAGGACTCTCTTGGGGCGGGAGGCAAAACTCCACCACCCTGCTTTTTGAGGAATTCCTAAGTTTGTACAAAGCTCGAAAGAGGGAGACCCGGGTGGAGGCACCATGAAAATGGCAGAGAACTTTAAATGCGTATATGATTCAGATGGAATTTGGTCAATTGCACGGGACTAGGTTGTACCTATTTAAATGATTCAAGAAAAATGAATGCAGAGGAAGGTAGAGCCCACTCCTGAGGAATTCCTCATAAAGTGCGACCCCTCCTCCTCGGCCGTAGGTCACCTTATCGCCATGCCAAGGGGCAGACAGACAGACGCTGTCAGGAATGTCATACTGGGCCCTAATCCTTCCTATGTCTTGGTCTTTCATAGTGGAGCGTATTCCCCCTGGGCCCATGGAGGTGGATCTAAAGTTGGAGGAGATGCTGAACGAGATGGTAAAGGTGAAGCCATAGGGGTTGGAGAGGGGGCCCTAGCCATTGGAGGAGGAACCTTGGCTGAGGTCGGACTAATAGCCTCAGAGCGACGCGAATAGTAACACCACCGGGAGCATGGCAGCGGGCCTTGAGAATCTCTTCCCTAGACGGTTCAACTAAAGGCCTCTTCCCTTCCTATCAGTTTGGGGATCCATAAAAAAGAAAGGAGTACACAAGAAAAACCAAAAAATTGACCTCAAAATAGAAGGACAAAACGAAAGGAAGCTCAGTGCTCAGGGGATGGACAAGAAGCAAAAGGGGCATAGAAGTGCTAGAAGATAAAAGGAATGGGCGGGACAATATTAATTCTCTGAATTTCGGAGACCCCGCCCATCATGAAAGGCAAAGCTGCGAGCGCCGAGTCATGGCCCAAGTGTCACTAGCCCATAAGTGGGGTACGTTTCCCCCAGTGAAAAAGAGCCGCCAAAGTAACTTGATTACGTAACCCCTTTTTTCCATCAATTACAAGGCATTTCTTTTCAGTAAAAGAATTTTAAGAATACTTAATTTCCTTGGAAGCACGCCCCACCATTAACATAGGGTTGGCATAATAAGCCTATTATGCAGGAATTTTTTGCGCTCCTTTCTCTTGACGAGTGCTACGCACATGAAGACCAAGACTCAGGAGCGGGGGGAAATATGATGTGGCTAGTAAAAGCCACGTGGTAATCAAATAGCAGGAGTGGCCCTAGGCAGCCCCAGAGCGGGTCCTAGGCAGCCCGAGAGTGATCGGCCCTTAAACGACCCCAGGGCGGGTCCTAGGCGGCCCCAATGGTAATCGGCCCCTAGGCGGCCCCAGAGCGGGTCCTAGGCGGCCCCGATAGTATTCGGCCCCTAGGCGGCCCCAAAGCGGGTCCTAGGCGGCCCCGATAGTGATCAGCCCCAGGATGGGTCCTAGGCGGTCCCAATGGTGATCAGCCCCTAGATGGCCTCAGGGTGAGTCCTAGGCGGCCCCGATGGTGATCGGCCCCTAGGCGGCCCCAGAGTGGGTCCTATGTGGTCCTAATAGTGATCGGCCCCTAGGCAGCCCCAGAGTGGGTCCTAGGTGGCCCCGATAGTGATCGACCCCTAGGCGGCCCCAGAATGGGTCCTAGGTGGTCTCGATATTGATCGGCCCCTAGACGGCCCCAGGGTAGGTCCTAGGTGTTCCCGATAGTGATCGGCCCCAGAGCGGGTCCTAAGCAGCCCCGATGGTGATCGGCCCCTAGATGGCCCCAGGATGGGTCCTAGGCGGCCTCGATGGTGATCGGCCCCTAGACGGCCCCAAAGCGGGTCCTAGACAGCCCCGATAGTGATCGGCCCCTAGACAGCCCCAGGGCGGGTCCTAGGCGACCCCGATGGTGATCGGCCCCTAGGCGGCTGTTGGCCCAAATGGCAACCCAAGAGGGGGGGTGAATTGGGTTCTTAAAAAAAATTTAGCTCTTTAAAACTATGTGCTTTGAAATACAAGAGATTGAGTGCAAGATAAATGCTAAGCACAAATAATGAGATAGAAAGAGAGAGAGAGACAAAGCACGGCAAACACAAGGATTTTATAGTGGTTCAGTGTATCCACACCTACGTCCACTCCAAGTAGCACTTGGGCCCACACTATAATCCACTTGATTATAGCCGAGTTGTTTTACAAGCTCACAACTCAAAACTTGTAGTTTCCCCTGAGATCACAACGAACCCAGCTGGTTTTACCGGGCTCACCAGCATAAAACCCAACCACAAGCTATCCTTAGCTTATCCCGAGGTATACTACCTCCACTATTTCAATCCCTGATTGAATTAGCAAACACAAATGAAAATAGAGTTTAGAATACAAAACAGCTCCTTAAATGAGCAAATATGCAAATAAATAAACAAGATAGGAAAGCCTGATAGAAGCGTTTTGAAAGCAAGCTTTTCTTTTTTTTCTTCCTTTCCTTTGAAAGATTGAATCAGGGCCTCAGCTCAGATTCTTCACTGAAAGTGGTAGTTGAGAAGTTGAGGATTTGGGGCTTTTGCTTTCTTTCTTCTAACGTTGGAAATCTCCTTGATTTGATCTTAAGAAGCTTGTGGATTTCTCTTTGAACTTTCTGGGATTGATGGATTTGAGCTCTGAGTCTTTCCTCTTTGATATCTCTCTCAAGATTTTTTGAATTTTTTAGTCTCTAGTCTCTCCTTTTTTCAAACGGATGGTTCCCCCATTTTATAGATCTTTTAATCCAAGTTTAGGTGGAAAATATAGTCGTTATGAGATGCTTGGATACTTCTACATACAGAAAAATAGCCGTTAGAGATTAGGTGGAAAAAATATTACCGTTGGAGTCCATTCTAACAATTAGAAATCCATTCCTAATAGGTTGGAGTCGGCTCCAACTTTAGGTGTCGGCTCCAGATCGGTGTCCAAAAATAGCAAATAAAAAGTTGTTGAGGAGTCGGCTCCGAGAAAGTTAAGTGTCGGCTCGTCGCTTTCGGGAGTCGGCTCCGGAATTCAAGAGTGTCGGCTCCAGAAATGTTCATAAAAACACGTTCTCTGTTCTCAGGTTAGAGTCGGCTCCAGAAACTTAGGTGTCAGTTCCCGAACTCTCAGGTGTCGGCTCCCGAATTCTAGGTGTCGGCTCCAGAAACTGAAACAGAATACACTTCTCTGTATCTCAGGTTGGAGTCGGCTCCGAAACTCTGGGTGTTGACTCCGGACTATGCCAAAAATCCAGAAATCTTCTGATACGCCTTGGGGTCGGCTCCTGACTATTTGGGTGTCGACTCTAAGTTCAGAACTTTGAAAAATTCTTTAAAATTTGATTCAAAACTTATTCCTTTATTCCTTTTGATTGATTAAACATTTTTAATCCCTGAAAACTTATTAAATCTGTCAGAAACATAGTGAATATACTCATGTCTTTTGTTAATCATCAAAATCAATAATTGGGTCAACAATCTCCCCTTTTTGATGATTATAAAAACATTGAGTATATGCATGATTAAACAATAAGAGTTTCAAATCAAATTTCTCAAATATTTAGTTCTCATAGGTAATCTCCCCCTGAATGAAGTAGCTCCCCTTATGATACTCAATTTAACATCTATTCTTCCCTTTAACAGTAAACGCATGTACAACTATCAATTACTTCTCATATGAGTTTAATGTTTGATACCAATTAAACTGTCATATCAAATTAAGTCAATTAAGCTTCTTCCTTCCAATGCACATATAGAATTGTCAATTACTTCTCCCCCATATACAATCAATTAAATACCAATTGATTAAGCTTATTTGTTCCAATGCATATACAAATATCAAATACTTCTCCCCCTTTTTTGTAATCAACAAAAAGGTTAAGAAGTTTCAAATTAAATGACAAAATTAAGAGATGCTTCAAAGATCAAATGATATTCATTAAGTATCAAAAAGTTCATTACATACTTCACAAAGTCAAGCATAACATATATCACATAAAAAGAACTTCATTACATCAAAATTTAGTAAAAAGTAAATCAACATCAAAATAAAGCAAATAAACATCAAATCCCAAATCTTCTTTTGAGTTATGCTAGAATCTTGCCCATCCCTTCTCTTTGAGTAGCAATGAATTCATTTAGTCTCCTATCAAAGAATCCAGATGCAACAACGATCTTCTCTTGTAACTCAGCATTGCATTTGGAATATGTTTCTGAATCACCTCCAATCTCTTTAAGTTCTTCAAAAATATTCTTGAGATCATTCTTCAAAGATTTTGCGGAGGCTCCAAGGGTGGACTCAGTTTTGCTAACTCTCTCATCCAAAGAATAAAATAATTCTCTTAAACCCATCTACTGCTGTCAATCTCGGCCTTCATCTCTTCTTTTTGAGTACAAAATAATCCTTTAAGTTGCTTCAGCTGAACATCAGAAAAACCAATAGAAGGAATAGACACTGGTACAGATGCAGGGATGAAAGTAGGTGCCGGTGGTGGTGATGATCTGTTAGGTTTGGTAAAGGATGCCTCACTGAAGGACCTGCCTCAGAAGGTGCAGTGGCTCAATGTCAGCCACTCTCTCATCCAGATTACCCTTTCTTTCCCATCTACCATCCACTTTCACAAATCCCATTCTATGCACAGTAGCCAGGTGTAATAATCAGTGTGTCTAAGGTTCTTCAAAGGTTCATTCTCAAAGATAACAACTCCTTGACTTCTAAATGCCATGGTTAGGACCATCCATAAGGCAATGAAGATCTCCTCTTACCCCGACCTCAGCCATGTACCATATCATCATTCCTGCTAAATTGATTGGCTGACCCGTCAAGATACTGTCCATTAACAATATGTCTCGCTCTGAGACATACTCAAAACGTCCAGTCTTGGGAAATAGGATCCTACCACATATGTTATGTAACAGTCTAAGTTCAAGAGGCAACTGATTTGCCCTAATTTTCTCAAAATCAGTGAAATCTCTACCCAACATCCTCAATAATGCTCCTGCTCTGTCACTGTGACTAGTAGCAATCATCCCTACAACAGGGATTTCTAAAAGATTTCCTAAAATCTCGGAAGTGAGATGGATTCTCTTTCCTCTTACCATACTCACTAATCCATCATCTTCCCTTGATAAATTGAAGTAAAATTCCTTTACAAGAGCCGGATAAGTAGGTATGTCTAAGGAACATACCTTATCCCAACCAAGTTCCTTGATTTGTCTACCAATTGCAAAACCCTCGGCTTCAAAGAATTCAAAATCTACCTTCCTTCCCATGGTTATAATTTGGCCAGCTAGGGTATCTACTTATGGAGAGGAGGGGCTAGGATTGTCATGTGCATTGAAGAAGAATCATCGCTCGGTGTAGGTTTATGAACTGGGCGCCGCACCGTCCGCTTCCTTGTAGTCACGGGAGCTTCAAAGATCGATCCCCTACGCTTATGTGCCATAGGAATCTTAAGGAATGGTTGATTTGAGGAATATTTGGTCTTGGAAGGCTTGGAGAGGTTTTGGAAAAGGTTTGGAGATGATTGAGGATGAGAAGGTGTCGACTCTGCCCTAATATAATCAATTTGGGGCCACCAGGTGTCGACTCCCGCAAAGTCGGGTGTCGACTCCAAGTCGCTAACACTGTTAGCGCCCGAGCTGGAGTCGGCTCTGCTTAAGCGGGTGTCGGCTCCAAGGTCACAAACCGTGAGTGACACAGATGAGGTGTTGACTCCACTAACTAGGGTGTCGACTCTACTGACAGTTTTAGAAAATAAATGAGAGTTTCAAAAATCCAAAACTTGTCAAAATAGAATCAATAAAATTTTAATAAAATCTTTGGAATGTTATTAATCGAATGGTTAAATTATCTAGATAAATTATCCTTAGAATCATGAAAGGATTTTCAAGAAATTAACTGAATTCTAGATAATCAATCTTAAGGGTTTCAAAATCATTCCCGAGGATCACAAATCCCTAATTCTCCTCTAAGATAACAAAATCTCTCTTCACTCAAAGGTTTGTAAATATGTCAGCTAATTGTTCCTCAGTACAAACATAATCAAGACAAATTTACCATTAGCTACATGTTCTCTAATGAAGTGATATCTAATTTTAATGTGCTTAGTTCTTGAATGTTAGATTGGATTTTTTGTTAAGTTTATTGCATTAGTGTTGTCACATTTAATAGGGGTTTTATCAAGTGTTATGCCATAATCTTCAAGTTGTCGCTTAATCCAAAGGATTTGAGCACAGCAACTTTAGCTGCAACATATTCTGCTTCAGCAGTAGATAATGCAACCAAATTTTGCTTTTTGCTAAACCAAGAGATTAAGTTACTTCCTAAAAATTGACATGCACCACTTGTACTCTTTCTATCTAGTTTACATCCAGCATAATCAGAATCAGAATAAGCAATTAAATTCAGTGTTGAGTCTCTAGAATACCATAATCCTATTTTTTGTTCCACTTAGATATCTAGTATTCTTTTTAGCGATTAAATGAGATTCTTTAGGTTCTGATTAAAATCTAGCACATAAACAAACAGCAAACATAATATCTGGTCTATTTGCAGTTAAATAAAGTAGAGATCCGATCATACCTCTATAGTGCTTTTGATCAACTTTCTTACCATCTTCATCTTTGTCTAATTTGCATGAAGGACTCATTGGTGTTCCAAGGGTTTGATTGATTCCATTCCAAACTTCTTGAGAATTTTCTTTGTGTACTTTGTTTGATTGATGAAAATCCCCTCTCTACTTTGTTTGATTTGAAGTCCTAGGAAGAAATTGAGTTCTCCCATCATGCACATCTCGAATTCTTCCTGCATTAGCTTAGCAAACTCTTAACATAAAAGATCGTTAGTAGCACCGAATACAATATCATCTACATAAATTTGTACTACTAATAAATCTTTATCTTTTCTTTTCAAAAATAGAGTTTTATCTACATTTCCTCTAGAAAAATCATTTTCAATTAGAAATTTACTTAATCTATCATACCAAGCTCTAGGTGCTTGTTTTAAACCATATAGTGCTTTGTGTAATTTAAAAACATGGTTTAAAAATTCATGATCTTCAAAACCAGGTGGTTGTTCTACAAAAACTTCTTCATTTATAAAACCATTTAAAAATGCACTTTTAACATCCATTTGAAATAAATTGATATTCATATGACATGCAAATGCAAGTAATAATCTAATTGCCTCTAATCTAGCTACAGGTGCAAAAGTTTCATCAAAATCAATTCCTTCTTCTTGATTATATCCTTTTGCAACTAATCTAGCTTTATTTCTAATTACTATGCCATTTTCATCTAATTTATTTCTAAATACCCATTTAGATCCTATAACAGAATGACCTTTAGGTCTATCAACTAAGGACCATACATTATTTCTAGTAAATTGGTTTAATTCTTCTTGCATAGCTAGCATCCAATTACTATCTTTTTCAGCTTCTTCAATGGTTTTAGGTTCAATTTGAGATACAAATGCAAATGATTATTGATATTTCTCATTGATGATCTAGTTCTTACACCTTGAGATGGATCACCTATAATCAGTTCCTTTGGATGACCATAGGCATATCTCCAATCTCTAGGAAGATCTACCTCATTATGATTAGTATCAATAACATCAACCCTAGGTAAATCATCATCTTTAGCTTCTTGTTCATGATCTGAAGATACATCTATATTTAATTTTTTAATATCTCTTTCTAACAAATTTGTATCTTCCTCATCATCAACCTTTTCTGAACTTGATGCTAAAGATTCATCAAAAACTACATGAATAGATTCTTCTACAATTAATGATTTCTTGTTAAATATTCTATAGGCTTTACTAGTTGTTGAATATCCTAAGAATATGCCTTCATCAGATTTTACATCAAATTTTTCAAGATTATCTTTACCATTATTATGAATGAAACATTTACAACCAAATGCATGAAAATAACTAATGTTTGGTTTCCTATTATTCCATAGTTCATAAGGAGTTTTCTTAAGAATTGGCCTAATTAGGGCTCTATTAAGGATGTAGCATGCCGTGTTTATAGCTTCCGCCCAAAAGTATTTTGATAGATTGCTTTCACATAGCATGGTATGGGTCATGTCCTCTAAAGTTTTATTCTTTCTTTCTACAACTCCATTTTGCTGTGGTGTCCTAGGTGCAGAAAAATTATAATGAATGACATGTTCAGTGCAGAAATTTTCAAATAAGTGATTTTAAATTCTGTGCCATGATCACTTCTAAGAGACACTATGGTGTTATTTTTCTCGTTAGTGACTTTCTTGAAAATTTTCATGAATATAGGAAAAGTCTCATCCTTATGAGCTAAAAACAATACCCAAGTGAATCTAGAATAATCATCTACTATCACAAGACCATATTTCTTTCCTCCTAGACTAGTGGTTCGAGTAGGTCCAAAAAGGTCCATGTGAAGTAGCTCTAGTGGCCTAGAAGTGGAAAAATAATTTTTAGATTTGAAAGAGTTTCTAGTTTGTTTTCCAAATTGACATGCATCACAAATTCTATTATTTTCAAAATCTAACTTTGGAAGTCCTTTAACTAAATCTATTCTAATTAATTTTGAAATTAAGTGTGTGCTTGCATGACCTAATCTACGATGCCACAACCATCCAACCTCATTTACATTAGCATTATCAGCAACTAAGCAATGACTACTAGTAGACAAATTGTCTAAATCAATTAAATATACATTGTCATTTTTACTTCTAGCAAATATAATGCTATTGTCAATGGGATTAGAAACGGTGCAGATAGAAGTTTCAAATGAAACTTTGAAACCTTTATCACACAATTGACTAATACTAATTAAATTATGCTTTAAACCATCTAAATAAAGAACATTTTCAATAAAAGTGGAGGGAGTTATCTGAATTTTACCAAAGCCCATAATCTGGCCTTTGCCATTATCTCGAAGGTTACTACTCCTCTTTTATCCTTAAGGATAATGAATTGATCCTTGTCACTCGTCATGTACCTTGAGCAGCCGCTATCAAGATACTACTTTCATTTTGATCTTTTGGCCGCAAGACACTCCTGCAAGATGATCACATCTTCTGTTTAGGTACCCAAGCTTTCTTGGGTCCTTCATAGTTAGTAGCAATAAAGATTGTTCCTTTTGGAACCCATACTTTCTTTTCTTTTATATTTAAATTCTTGTTAATTTTTTGAGATTGCATTCATATGATTTATGTCCTTTTTTGTTACAGCAATAACATGAAACATCATTTTTCTCTTGTTCCTTTCTAAAGAAATTTTTAACATATTTTTGTTTCTTGTTAGGCCTATAACCTAATCCAGCTTTATCAAATACAGCTCTTTGATTACTTAATAGCAAATTAAGTTTTTCAGAACTATATGTAAATTTATCAACTATTTTTATATTTATCAACTTCCTTCTTTAAACTAACATTTTCATTGGAAATTGATTCTCTTTCTTTTATCAAAATTTCATTTTCAGATTTTTTTTCAACTTCATAAATTAGTTTGTCTTTTTCTTTGATAAGATTTAAATTTTCATTTCTCAAAGATTTACTTTTTTTTTTCAAAACTTTAAAATCGTCAACTAATTCATTAAATGCATCAAATAATTCTTCAAAAGTAAAGTCATGAGTTTTAGTACTTACCTCATCATCTTCTTTTGCCATAAAGCAAATGTTTGCAACTTCCTTTTATTCTTCCTCGGATGAGGATTCTTCGCTGTCGCTCTATGTTGCAACATAAGCCTTCTTCTTCTTTTTGGGGGCTTTCTTCAATTGAGGACAATCGTATCTAAAGTGCCCCGGTTTCTTACATTCATAACATATGAGGGGGTCTTTCTCTTTGTCCTTGTCCTTTTCTTTTTTTTTTTTTCACTTTCCATCTTTGTTCCAAATTTTTTCTTGTGGAAGGGTCTCCTTCTTTGCATAAATCTTTTAAATTTCTTAGCAAGGAGTGCAGTCTCCTCATCATCATCATCCTCTTCATCACTACTGCTCTTTTCAATTTCTGCAGCTTTGAGGGCAATTGTTTTCTTCTTCTTGACCTCTTCCTCTTGATGTTGTTTCATGGTCAACTCGTGGGTCATCAACGATCCAAGTAGCTCCTCCAAAGGTAAGGTATTGAGGTCCTTGGCTTCTTGGATTGTAGTCACCTTTGCTTCCCATGACCTTGGAAGAGACCTAAGAATTTTACGAACCAATTCAGAGTTAGTATAGGTTTTGCCAAGACTCTTTAAACCATTCACAATATCAGTAAATCTTGTATACATGCAGGTTATAGATTCAGTTTGTTCCATGCTAAATAATTCATATTTATGAACAAGAATATTAATCTTTGATTCTTTGACTTGATTAGTACCCTCATGGGTAACTTCTAATCTGTCCCAAATTTCTTTTGCAGAAATACATGTAGAAATTCTATTAAACTCATTAGCATCTAAAGCACAATATAAAACATTCATGGCCTTAGCATTGAGCTGAGCCATTTTCCTATCGTTCTCGTTCCAATCCCTTTCGGGTTTAGGAACTATTGAACCATCTACTAAGTGTGTGGGTGTGCTTGGTCCATTAGTGATTACACTCCAAAGTTCATAATCTAAAGCTTGGATAAAGATTCTCATTCTAGCTTTCCAGTAAGAATAGTTTGAACCATTAAATAAAGGAGGTCTATTTGTAGAATGACCTTCAGCAAATGAAGATCCAGCTTGAGCTGCCATTTGGATCTTTAGCTCTTGATCGTTTGATCAAATAAATAATGAGCACAAGCTCTGATACCAATTGTTGGCCCAGATGGCAACCCAAGAGGGGGGTGAATTGGGTTCTTAAAAAAAATTAGCTCTTTAAAACTATGTGCTTTGAAATACAAGATATTGAGTGCAAGATAAATGCTAAGCACAAATAATGAGATAGAAGAGAGAGAGAGATAAAGCACGGCAAACACAAGGATTTTATAGTGGTTCAGTGTATCCAACACCTACGTCCACTCCCAAGTAGCACTTGGGCCCACACTATAATCCACTTGATTACAGCCGAGTTGTTTTACAAGCTCACAACTCAAAACTTGTTATTTCCCCTGGGATCACAATGAACCCAGCTGGTTTTATCGGGCTCACCAGCACAAAACCCAACCACAAGCTATCCTTAGCTTATCCCGAGGTATACTACCTCCATCATTTCAATCCCCTGATTGAATTAGCAAACACAAATGGAAAATAGAGTTTAGAATACAAAACAACTCCTTAAATGAGCAAATATGCAAATAAATAAATAAGGATAGGAAAGCCTGATAGAAGTATTTTGAAAGCAAGCTTTTCTTCTTTTCTTCTTTTCCTTTTCTCCTTTGAAAGATTGAATCAGGGCCTCAGCTCAGATTCTTCACTGAAAGTTGCAGTTGAGAAGTTGAGGATTTGAGGCTTTTGCTTTCTTTCTTCTAACGTTGGAAATCTCCTTGATTTGATCTTGAGAAGCTTGTGGATTTCTCTTTGAACTTTCTGGGATTAATGGATTTGAGCTCTAAGTATTTCCTCTTTGATTCTCTTTCAAGATTTTTTGGATTTTTTCAGTCTCTAGTCTCTCCTTTTTTCAAACGGATGGTTCCCCCTTTTTATAGATCTCTTAATCCAAGTTAAGGTGGAAAATATAGCCATTATGAGATGCTTGGATACTTCTACACATAAAGAAAAATAGTCGTTAGAGATTAGGTGGAAAAAATATTACCGTTGGAGTCCGTTCTAACAATTGAAAATCCATTCCTGACAGGTTAGAGTCGGCTCCAACTTTTCAGGTGTCAACTCCAGATCGGGTGTCCAAAAATAGCAAATAAAAAGTTATTGAGGAGTCGGCTCCGAGAAAGTTAAGTGTCGGCTCATTGCTTTCGGAAGTCAGCTCCGGAATCCAAGAGTGTCGGCTCCAGAAATATCCATAAAAACACGTTCTCTGTTCTTAGGTTAGAGTTGGCTCCAGAAACTCAGGTGTCGGCTCCCGAACTCTCAGGTGTCGGCTCCCGAATTCTAGGGTCGGCTCTGGAAACTGAAACTGAATACACTTCTCTGTATCTCAGGTTGGAGTCGGCTCCGAAACTCTGGGTGTCGACTCCGGACCGTGCCAAAAATCTAGAAATCTTCTGATACGCCTTGGGGTCGGCTCCTGACTATTTGGGTGTCGACTCTAAGTTCTGAACTTTAAAAATTTCCTTTAAAATTTGATTCAAAACTTATTCCTTTATTCCTTTTGATTGATTAAACATTTTTAATCCCTAAAACACTTATTAAATCTGTCAGAAACATAGTGAATATACTCATGTCTTTTGTTAATCATCAAAATAAATAATTGGGTCAACAGCGGCCCCAGAGCGGGTCCTAGGTGGCCCCGATAGTGATCGGCCCCTAAGCGGCCACAGAGCGGCCCCAGGGCGGTCCTAGGCAGCCCCGATGGTGATCGGCCCCTAGACGGCCCCAGGGCGGGTCCTAGGCAGCCTCGATGGTGATTGGCCCTTGGACGGCCCCAGAGCGGGTCCTAGGCGGCCCCGATAGTAATCGGCCCTTAGACGGCCCCAGAGCGGATCCTAAATAGCCCCGATAGTGATTGGCCCCTAGATAGCCCCAGAGGGGTCCTAGGCGGTCTCGATAGCGATTGGCCCCTAAGCGGGGGTCGCTTTTCCAGAATCTCGAGGATTTGACAAGATAAGAGATGTTAATCCTGACATGATCCTCAAAGGATTCCAGCCCAAAAAGTAATTAGTAGAATTTAATGACTCTGACTAAATAAGCATCAAAAGGTGATTACCTGCCATAAAACATCAATCACTTCGAGTCAAAAAAGCCACTAAGGCTCAAAAAGTCATTAGCAGAATTTAATGACCCTGACTAAATAAGCATCAAAAGGTGACCTGCCATGAAACATCAATCACTTCGAGTCAGAAAAGCTACTAAGGCTCAAAAAGTCATTAGTAGGATTTAATGACTCTGACTAAATAAGCATCAAAAGGTGATTATCTGCCATAAAGCATCAATCACTTCGAGTCAGAAAAGCCACTAAGGCCCAAAAAGTCATTAGTAGAATTTAATGACCCTGACTAAATAAGCATCAAAAGGTGATTATCCATTGCAAAACGCTAACGACACTAGACCAAAGGAGGCGGATCTAATCCGACCAGCTCTGACATTCTATCCGTAAAAGCACTAATACATCATGGGATCTGGATCTGAGCGAAGGAAGAGGCCAATAAAGGGAGGTAAGAGTGAAGAGAAAGGGGAGATGATTTTTGATCGGGCGAACAATCCACTTCTTCTAAGGAAAACTACTGCTGTGTTCCTAGTTGCTAACTTGAACGTCGGAGAGTTCCTGCTAGAATCTCTGATTATGGGACTTCTTGCAGGCTTTGAAGATGAAGGAGTCCTGATACTTTCCTAGAGTGGTAACTGATGTTCAAAGATGCTAGCTCAAAATGATCAGGCATCAACAGTTGATAAAGACATAAATGGCACATGATTAGATAAATAAAAATAATAAGAAGAAGAAAGCTCCACATGGATTTGAAAGGTTTGGCAGCATTGAGAAGCTGACGTGTGCTTGGCTTATCCATGTGCTTTGCTTGCGAATCTTCGTTGAGTATATATATATATATCTCGTCCAAAGCTCATTCATACATGCATGCCTTATCCTGATATAATCATGTGAGCCTAGTTACTAGAAGTTCTTTAGCCTTGATTAGTCTGAAACCAACATTTAATTAAGGTTTGTTTAATTTAAGCTAATGAAGGTGAGATGAAGTAATTAATTAATAAGGGTTCCAACTCATACATGTAATCAGGAGGCTGAAGATCTTAAAACTGAGAGTACCGTAGTAGGGTAGCTAGCTAAGCCAGTGCTCATGATGCCTTATCCACCAACGCTGCTGGATGTGTGGAACTAATTGGGCATGGCATCATAGATATGGTTATTGCAATGGAAATATGCATGGGTAGGATGCAGCGTTGGTGGCAGTCTCGGCATCCTTGGGAGAACATATATATATATATATATATATATATATATATATATATATATGCACCAGTGTCTTCATTAACCAAATATAATTAATATAATTTTTTAAAATATTATTATAAATATAAATTTTTTTAAAATCAAATATAATAATATATTTTTTTAATAAATTTAATTTAAAAATATTTTAGAAATTTGATGTTATATGACTGATAATCTATTTATTATATCAAACATAATAATTAATATTATAGTATATATATATTAAATAATGATTAATATTACTATTTTATAATAATTTATATTATCATTTAGAATGGCTTGATCATGCACGAAACGTTACTTTAGGTAGTGTTTGAAATAGGGGATAAGAGGGGATATCCTCTGGATATCCCTTCTTATTCCCAAAGCCATAACTATAAGGGATAGCAGGGAATAAGTTAACCAAAGGGATAATCCATGGTTAACCATGGTTAACCATGGGATATCCCCTCAATTTATTCTCTAGAGAATATAGCGGGTTATCCCTCCAGGTTATCCCATGGATTTACCTTTTTGCATTTGATATGATCAATGGGATAGTCAAGGGATATCCCTAGGGATAGCCATCCGTACACTTATCCATGGATAACATTTTTCCTATCAAACACTACCTTAAGGTTGTCATGCCATCCTTCTTCCATGCACCATGAATAAAAATAAACCGGCCAAAACCAACCCCAAGCAGTGGAGCTTCTTGGATAAATCCTGGTGCTCGTAAATTGGAGTCCAATATTGGAACCAAGAAAAATCTGGACGTGCTTCATACGTCTCTTGTCCCATTTTTTCAGTTGTCTTTTGCTACGCGCATTGCCTTCATCTTCGTAGCATGTATGCATGTGCGTCTGCATGCATGCCTGTCACCATGCGTGGTTTAGATTTTATCGTCAACGATTAATGACTATTCAAACGTATGAAATATTTTTCCAACATTTGGATGGTCGATATAAGTTTATATATAACAGCTGTTATTTGACCCTTGCGTCCACGCATCCACCTCGCCGAGGGTGACGGCTTTTAAAGCGGCAAGCACCCACCCGGACAAGGAGCCGCGGTGCCAGCAAAATGCTTGCATGAAGCCAGGCACGATGCCGCCCCCAGAGCGACGTTTGTAAGCCCTGCAGGGCGTTGATGCGTGCGTGCCTGGCCCTAGCTCACGCACCGCTGCTGGTGCCCCCGCGCGCGACGGCTGAGCTTCCGCTGCTTCATGCGCTCTGCTAGCTGTCTTGTTGCTGCTGTCGGATCCATGTTCGATGAACCCAGCTGTGTAACCGTGGCTTATATCTGATGATGCACAATCGTCGATGTGGAAGGCCGGAAAGCTTGATCCGGTTATAGATGAGATTTTGGACGATCGAACAACCTGCAAGAAGTCCTAAGACCGAAGGAATTCTCCGCTGAGGACCCTCCGATGTCTAAGTCAGCGATCGAAGTCACAACCGAAGAAGAGCTCGAAAAAGCCCTTTAAGAGTGTTGCTCTGGGTGGAGGAGTGAGAGTGCTTATATTTGCGTACCTGAGTCTCTTGCGGACTTACCCTTTTATAGGCCGTTGAAATCTACATGAGTTCGGGTGCATGACATTCCGTGAGGAGGGAATGTCTGCGGGATATGTGGGGGTTATGTGAACTTGGGTTGGTTGGTGGGTCCTGTCCCATCAGAGAGGGAAAGCCAGCGGTTGGTGAGCCAAGTCCCATCAGTCGACGGAATCGGCTGGTAGGTAGGCCTGGTCCCATCAACAGCGCGGTCAGGAGATGCCAGTCTGAGCGGGTCAGACGATTGGTGGTTTTGGCAGACGCAGGGCCGACTTAAAGAGATCGGGGCCGCCATAGCATGCCTTGGAGGAGCCGAGGCGGACGGGGCCGACCTGGAGAGGTCGGGACCGCCATGGCACGCCTTGGAGGAGCCGGGGCGGACAGGGCCGACCTGGAGAGGTCGGGGCAGCCACGGTACGCCTTGAAGGAGCCGGGGTAGACGGGGCCGACCTGGGGAGGTCAGGGCCGCCACGGCACGCCTTGTAGGAGCTGGGACGGACGGGGCCGACCTAGGGAGGTCGGGGCTACCATGGCACGCCTTGGAGGAGCCGGGGTGGATGGGGCCAACCTGGGGAGGTCGGGGCCGCCATGGCACACCTTGAAGGAGCCGGGCGGACGGGGCCGACCTGGGGAGGTCGAGGCCGTCACGGCACGCCTTGGAGGAGCCGGGGTGGACGGGCCGACCTAGGGAGGTCGGGCCGCCACGACACGCCTTGGAGGAGCCAGGGTGGACGGGGACGACCTGGGGAGGTTGGGGCCGCCACGGCATGCCTTGGAGAAGCCGGGGCGGACGGGGGCGCGCTTGTGCCACGTGGTTGATTTTGTCATGACTACTCCCGTGGCTTTATTAGCTACATTATTGGCCACATCAGATGCCCCCCCGCTCCTGAGCGCGAAGGTCCACGCGCCAGCCATCCTTTGGGCGAAAGGGGCGCAAAAATTCAAAGACTATGACAACCGATTACGGGTGCCTGGAATGGCGGGTAGATCGGCGCGCCTTCCCGAAGAGATGTCACCTCGAAGATCATCCATAATTATACGGTAGGTGGGCGCTGACGTCGGCCCCGGATGATTTGAGGGGGTGTTTCTCGGTGGACGGAAAAAGGTAGGAGTCATCATTGCTGCTCCATTCTTCCAGCATTACTATTAGCCGGACACCCCGCTCCTTGGTGGAATCGAGCGGGGTGCGTCGAGCATGGGCAAAATGGCCTGCGTTTCGGGATGCGGCGCAATAGCGAGGGCCACGTGGCCGATCCTGGGGTGGAGCAGTTTGAATTTGGGGTATAAGAGGCGCCTCCTGGGCTTGGGGGAGAGCTTTATACTGCCATTGCCCTCCTCTCTTCTTCCTTCTTGAGCTCCCTTGCAACCCGAGACTTTCAGCCATCATCTTCTTAACAAATTCCCATGTTAGTTTCCATTTTTACCTTCAACCTTTGATCCATGGACCGTAGAGCCATTAAAGAGGGTAAGAAACCAGTAATAACCCATCCTCTTCCCCGGTGAGAGCAGTTCCCATTTCTTTCCATCGTCCAACGTCTCCTCAGTAACCAGCCTTAACCCGGCAGGGCCGGGGGGATTGCTTCCACCATAACCCCCGAGGAGGTAGAGGCCATTAGGGCCACGTATAAGGTCCTAGACTTCATCCGCTTGTCCGCGCCGGGCCCCAGAGACAGAGTGAACTCCGTCCTCCCATGACGGGTTGCTCTGTACGAGGAGTTTTTTAGGTGCAGGCTGCGGCTTTCTTTCCATCCCTTCTTCCTGAACCTTTTGAATAGGTATAGGTTAGTACATGCGCAGTTGACTCCGAACTCGATTCGGATCTGCTATGCCTTCGTCATCCTTTGCCATTTTCAGGGGTCCGCGGCCAGTTTGTCCCTGTTCCAGGCTCTTTACAAACTCCATCATCAGGTGAGGGGGCCTGGTGGGTGTTTACCGCCAGGCCGGGTAGGGCTCTGCCATTGGGTCTTTCGTCCAAAATTAGGGGGTGGAAGTCCCGGTTTTTTTTGCCCATATAGAGAGAGTAAGGATTGAGTGGGGGGAACTGGATGTTAGCTCCAATGAAAATTCAGCCATAAATGATAAGGATGGGGAGCTCTTCCGCCATTTCTCTAACTCCTAGATCCCTTCTTACAAGGACCTCCTGTCCGAGGAGAACTTGTACGAGGTCGAGTTGGCTCCGGCAGTCGGTGAGCACAGAAATCCCTCCTTCTCGCCTTCGGCCGGACATTGCTTTTACCCATTTTATAAAATTTTTTTTTCTTCTTTTCTTCTTTTCGCGTACTAACTTTCATTTTTTACTCAGCCATGAGGTTTCCTGCCGAGAAATTTGAGGCCCTCGCGTGCCAAAAGAAATGGGCGACCAGCGAGCAGGCGAGGCCGGTCAAGAGGGTGCGAAGGGGAGTTCGTGCCAAACCGGCCGAAACACCAGAAGCCTCCCCAGTCCGGGCGCCTGCGGAGGAGCCGGTTAAGGAGGCACCGACCGAAGGAGTGGTCCCCGGGCCAATCGGGGCTGAGACAGAGGAAGGGGAGATCCCGGCCACCACCAAGGAAGTCGTGGTGGTTTTGGATCCCGAAGAGAAAGTCCCTGCCGCCGCCGATTTAGCCAAGGCAGGGCAGGTGGCGATTGTTAGAAGCCCTCCAGCTCCCGTCGACCGGAGATAGAGAAGGTGCCTCCCTCAGCCGGAGAAGGGGAGGCTGCCGCTAGGAGCTCCAGAGCCGGGGTGACGAGGTCCAGCGAGCACCGGGCTGAGAAGGGGAGTTGTCTTGGCAATCCGAGCACCGGCTAACACAGCAGTCACCGAACAAGCCACCGGGGGGGCTAGTGAGGCCAGCGCCCAGGCTGCTCACCATAGAAGACGCCAGGCGGGCTGCTGCCTTACTATAAGGGTGCGGACCTCGGCGATCGAGGAGGAGATAGGGCGGCAGTCCCACGCCGCCCTCCTCGACATGGTGATGGTCAATGTACTTCAGGTAACCCTTCGAACATAGTTTCCTTTTAACATACTTTAGTCGATCTGTGGCTAATGGGCTCCCTTGGCGCAGTTGGCCCATGGGGCCTTGGCCCTTCGTGCGGCGGCGACTCATACAGAGGAGGCCCTTGCGCTCACTATTGGGTGGGCCAATAAGTACAAGGAGCAGGCCCGTGCGCTATCTGAGAAGCTGACTCGGCAGCAGGAGAAGGCCAAGGTCCAAGAGGAGGACCTTAGTGGCCAGTTGAAGGAAGCGGAGCACCGAGCCGAAATCGAGGGCGGCCGAGCCTCCACGGCCGTGACCCAGATATCCCTAGTCTCGTCTAGGCTGGACTCGGCCAAGGCCGAGATAGAGGGGCTATATCGCCAGCTCCAACATGTGGAAGGCAGGGCTGACGCGGCGGCGGACGAGGCTCGAGCGGTGATGGAGAGAGCTGCCACAGCAGAGACAGCAGCGGTCAATGTCGAGCATGAGCGGGTCGGGGTGGAGGCCCATGCTTATGAGGCCAGAGCTCGTGCCGAGGAGGCGGAGAGCAAGGCTGGGAAGCCGAGGCATGTGCCAGAGAGGCTGAGGTCAACGCCGAAGCACGAGCCCAGGAGGCCGAAGCCAGGGCAGAGGCGCAGATCCGGGAGACCAAGGTCAAGGCGAAGGCACAGACCCGGGTGGCCGAGGCCATAGTAACCAAAGCCGTCGCCGATTTTAAGGCCTCGGCGGAGTTTGAGCAGGAGGTTTTGGAGGCCAACTTCGATGCCTATACAGTGCTTTGAATTTTGCCAAGGAGAAAATGTCCGCAGCCTTCAATGTCAGTAGCTCCGACCTCGAGAAGATTCAGCCTGGGAGTTCTGGCGATGAGGAGACGACGAAGGAGGAAGAGGCCGAAGAGGAACCGGGGCGAGCGGGCCCTAGGAAATTTGTATCTTTTCCCCTTCTTTTGTACTCGACCCTGGGTCAAATTTTGTAACTATTATGAAGTACTTAATGAAAAGAGGACCATTTTCTAGATGCTTTGTTCCCCTATTTGCAAGGTACCATGCATGTTGAAAGTGTCATGGCAGATCCTAGTACTTATACCTGATAGTGTCCAAATAGGTCTTCAGGAACTCGCACAGCTGAATAGGCTTGAAGATAGTTGAGATAACTTAACGCCGGCCGCGGTCGTTTGGGAACGCCTTTTAAGCTTTCTCTTTGTTGTTTATCTCTGCAACGGCCGAACGCACTGTAAACTTGTGAACTTAAGAGTCCACTTGGATGGGCGTGAAGCCGTTGAACTTATGGGGGCACCTTGGTGATTAACTCCGAAGGCTGCATTGGCGGACGAAGTCCACTGGTGGGTTTGAAGGGAAGAGCTGGGGCGAGGCCGTGTTGGCCCAGATGGAAACCCAAGAGGGGGGGTGAATTGGGTTCTTAAAAATTTTAACCTTTTAGAAACTATTGGCTTTGAAATAATCAAGTGCAGAATAAATTCCAATCACAAATGAAGAGATAGAGAGAGAGACAATTAAAGCATAGCAAACACAAGAATTTTATAGTGGTTCGGTGTATCCAACACCTACGTCCACTCCCAAGTTCCACTTGGGTCCACACTATAATCAACTAGATTACAGCCGAGTTGTTTTACAAGATCACAACTCAAAACTTATTTTTTTTCGGGTGCACAACGAACCCAGCTGGTTTTTCGGGCTCACCAGCATAAAACCCAAACTCAAGCTAATTTAGCTTGACCCGAGGTATACTACCTCCACTAATTCAATCCCCTTGATTGAACTAGCAAAAACAAGAAAGACTAATGTTTATATTAACAAACAGCTCCTCAAATGAGCAAATATTCAAAGTAAATGAACAAGGTTAGAAAAGCCTGTTTGAAGTAGATTGGATTTGAGCTTTTCTTCTTTTCTTCTTTTCCTCTTCTCTTTGGAGATGTTGAATCAGGCCTCAACTTTGATTCTTCACAGATGTTGCAGATGAGAAGTTGAAAAATCATAGAAAACAGAGCTTTTTCTTCTTTTGGAAAATCCTCCGATTTTTCAAGTTGAACGCCTTGGATTTCTCTTTGAGCTTTTTGGGGTGGAAGATTTGAACTTGGATACTTTTCTCTTTGATTTCAGGCTCAAGACTTCTCGGATTTTTGATTTGTATTCACTCTGTTTTTTTCATTTTTTTTTTGTAATTTCAAACGAGCTTTCTCCCCCTTTTTATAGATTTCCTTTAATCTATTTTTGGTGAGAAAACTAGCCGTTAGAATGTACCTGAAAAGTTTTTCCAAACAAAATATATCCGTTAGAAGTTAGGTGAAAAGAAAATATTACTGTTTGAGCTGATCTGGCATTTTAAAAATCCGTTTCTGACAGGTTGGAGTCGGCTCCAACTTTTCAGGTGTCGGCTCCAAGTCGTGTATCCAAAAATAGAAAGTTCTGAGTTTGTCGAGGAGTCGGCTCCAAAAAAGTTAAGTGTCGGCTCGCCATGGTCAGGTGTCGGCTCCAAAAGACTGTAAGTGTCGGCTCCAAGGTAGTCAAAAATCATACGTTCTGTCCCCGTGTCGGAGTCGGCTCCAGACACTGTAAGTGTCGACTCCGAGACTCTGGGTGTCGGCTCCGAAACTCTGGGTGTCGGCTCCAGACCGTATCAAAAATCAGAAAGACATTTGATTGGTCATGGGGTCAGCTCCAGATTTCCTAGGTGTCGACTCTAGGTTCTGAATTTTGAAACTTACCTTTGGCACTTGATTCAAAATACATTTCTAAATGCCTTTTGATTAAACAAATATTTTTAAGCCCTGAAACACTTGTTAAATTCATCAGTAACACAATAAATATACTCAATTCCTTTATTAATCATTAAAATCAATAATTGGGTCAACAATCTCCCGCTTTTTGATGATTATAAAAATATTGAGTATGCATAGGATTCTTAAATCAAAATTTTTAAATATGATCCTCACAGGTAAGCTCCCCCTGAATAAGGTAGCTCCCCCTATGAAGTTCAATTTGACAATTGTTCTTCCTTTTGCTTTACATGTTTGATACTTGGAATTTAGTTATATCAATTTTCACTTAAGCTTATTTAAATTAATGCATATCCAAAATAACTTGATATCAATCAAATACCAATCAATGCTTAACTAATAATCAATGCATATACGACATAACTTTCTCCCCCTTTTTTGTAATCAACAAAAAGACTAAGAGAAGTTAAGTAAAATGTTAAAATTGATAGATCAAAAGATAATTTCATTGCATTAAAAAGTCAAGTGTTACAAAATGAAACTGAACTTTGTCAACTATCAAACTATACATCAAACAACAATTTTACATTAAGATTTCAAAATGAAACATCAAACAACAACTTTTACTTCATTACATGAAAATCATATATTGGTTCTAATAATCCTTTGCAAATGATCTAAAATCTTTCCCATTCCATCACTCTGAGTTGCTACAAATTCTTTCAATCTTCTGTCAACAAAAGAGCAAGCAGTCATGATTTTATCTTGAAGTTCAGCATTGCATCTTGAGTAGGTTTCAGAGTCTCCACAGATATCCTTGAGTTCTTCAAATATGTGCTTGAGATCGTTACTTAAGGATTCCGCAGATGAACCAAGAGTGGACTCGATTTTACTAATGCGATCATCCAATGAGTAGAGAGTCTCTCTTAAGTTCATAAAATGATTATCAAACTCAGTCTCAATTCATCTTTCTGAGCAGCAAGTAAACCTTTAAGTTGCTCCAATTGAAAGTCTGAAAATCCGACAGATGAAGTAGATGGCTGATCAGAAACTTGAGCAGAGGCAGGAGCAGGGACAGGAACATGAACCGGACTGCTAGGCTGTGGAGAGGGAACCTCACAGACGGATCAGCCTCAAAAGGTGCAGAAGGTCTAAGCTCAGGGGCTCTCTCATCCAAATTGTCTTTCCTTTCCCAATGCCCATTGATCTTTACAAATCCCATCCGATGCAAGGTGGCCAAACTGTAGTAATCGGTATACCTGAGGTTCTTGGAAGGTTCATTATCCAAAATCATAACTCCTTGGCTCCTGAAAACCATAGTTAGAACCATGCCATAGGGTAGGGACAATCTCCTTTTTCCTCCAGCCTCGGCCATATAAAAAATCATCATTGCAGCTAGGTTTATGGGTTGACCAGTTAGTACACTATCCATCACAACTATGTCTCGCTCGGAGACATACTCAAATCGACCGGTCTTGGGAAATAAAATCCTACTGCAAATATTATGAAGCAATCTCAATTCCAAGGGCAATTGGTTAGCCCTAACCTCTTCAAATTCTGTTACCTCTCTCCCTAACATCCTTGACAAAGCATCTGACCTCTCACTGTGGATGTCGGCTACCAATCCAGTGATGGGAATGCTCAAAAGGTTTCCTAGTTTTTGAAATGTGAGATGGACTCTTTTACCTCTGACATAACTCACGATTCCACCATCTCCTCTCGATAGATTGAAGTAGAACTCTTTGACAAGGGCAGGATAGGTGGGAACATCTAAGGAGCAAACTTTATCCCAGCCTAACTCTTTAATTTGATTCCCAATTGAAAAGCCCTCGGATTCAAAGGATTCAAAATCGACTTTCCTACCCATTGTGTCACTCTCCTAGCTAATGTGTCTACCTGAGGAGAAGAAGGATTAGGATTGTCCGATTGGGTTGAAGATTCCTCGCTCGGAGACGGCTCGCAGACGGGTCGCCTCGCCGAACGTTTCCCAGTCGTCACGGGTGCTCCAATCACAGATCCTCTTTTCTTAGGTGCCATTAAGATCCTTAGGAAGGTTCGAAATGAGTGGAATTTGAGTTGGGGAGGTTTTGAGAGAGTTTGGGAAGAGTTTGGTTTAGGATTTGAGAACGAATGAAATGACGAAGTGTCGACTCTGCCCTAATAAAATCGATTTGGGACCCCCAGGTGTCGACTCCAAATCGCTAACACAGTCAGTGCTCGAACTGGAGTCGGCTCCACTTATACGGGTGTTGGCTCCAAGGTCAGGGACCGAGAGCGACACAGACGAGATGTCGACTCCTCAAACTGAGGTGTCGACTCCACTGATAGTTTCAGAGAAAAACAACTAGATTCAAACATCTAAAACTTGTCAAAATAGGTTCAATAAAATTTAAAAAAATCTTTGAATATGAGGAACAAATTGCTCAGATAACTAGATAATTTGTCCTTAAAATTATGAAAGGAATATCATGAATTTAATAGAAATCTAGATAGCCATTCCTTAGAGTTTTAAAATCATTTCAAAGGGTCACAAATCCCTAATTCACCTCTAAGATAGCAAAATCTCTCTTCACTCAAGGGTTTTGTAAATATATCAGCTAATTGTTCTTCAGTATTAACATAATCAAGACAAATTTCATCATTAGCTACATGTTCTCTTATAAAGTGATATCTAATTTCAATGTGTTTTATTCTTGAATGTTGAATTAGATTTTTAGTTAAATTAATTGCACTTGTGTTATCACATCTAATAGGGGTTTTATCAAGTGCTATGCCATAATCTTCAAGTTGTCTCTTAATCCAAAGGATTTGAGCACAGCAACTTCCAGCTGCAACATATTCTGCTTCAGCAGTTGATAATGCAACCGAATTTTGCTTTTTGCTAAACTAAGAGATTAAGTTACTTCCTAAAAATTGACATGCACCACTTGTACTTTTTCTATCTAGTTTACATCCAGCATAGTCAGAATCAGAATATGCAATCAAATTTAGTGTTGAGTCTCTAGAATACCATAAACCTACATTTTTAGTTCCACTTAAATATCTTAATATTCTCTTTACAGTAATTAAGTGAGATTCTTTAGGTTCAGATTGAAATCTAGCACATAGACAAACAGCAAACATGATATCTGGTCTACTAGCTGTTAAGTAAAGAAGAGATCCGATCATACCTCTATAATATTTTTGATCTACTTTCTTACCATCTTCATCTTTGTCCAATTTGCATGAAGGACTCATAGGTGTTCCAAGGGGTTTAATTGACTCCATTCCAAACTTCTTGAGAAGTTCTTTTGTGTATTTTGCTTGATTGATGAAGATCCCCTCTTTGCTTTGCTTGATTTGAAGTCCTAGGAAGAAATTGAGTTCTCCCATCATGCTCATTTCAAATTCACCCTGCATTAACTTAGCAAATTCTTGACACAAAAGATTGTTAGTAGCACCGAATACAATATCATCAACATATATTTGTACTACTAATAAATCCTTGTCTTTTCTTTTCAAAAATAGAGTTTTATCAACATTTCCTCTTGTAAAATCATTTTCAATTAGAAATTTACTTAATCTTTCATACCAAGCTCTAGGTGCTTGTTTTAAACCATATAGTGCTTTGTGCAATTTAAAAACATGATTTGGAAATTCATGATCTTCAAAACTAGGTGGTTGTTCAACAAAAACTTCTCATTTATAAATCCATTTAAAAATGCACTTTTAACATCCATTTGAAATAAATTGATATGCATATGACATGTAAATGCGAGTAATAATCTAATTGCTTCTAATCTAGCTACAGGTGCAAAAGTTTCATCAAAATCAATTCCTTCTTCTTGATTATATCCTTTTGTGACTAATCTAGCTTTGTTTCTAATTACTATGCCATTTTTATCTAATTTATTTCTAAATACCCATTTTGATCCTATAACAGAATGATCTTTAGGTCTATCTACTAGTGTCCAGACATTATTTCTAGTAAATTGATTTAATTCCTCTTGCATAGCTAACATCCAATAATTATCTTTTTCAGCCTCTTCAATAGTTTTAGGTTCAATTTGAGATACAAATGCAAGATGATTATTGATGTTTCTCATTGATGATCTAGTTCTTACTCCTTGAGATGGATTACCTATAATTAATTCTTTTAATGACCATAGGCATATCTCCAATCTCTAGGAAGATCTACATCATTATGATTTGCATCAACAACATCAAC
The DNA here is from genome assembly GCA_900491605.1 of Calamus simplicifolius. Taxonomy (NCBI): domain Eukaryota; kingdom Viridiplantae; phylum Streptophyta; class Magnoliopsida; order Arecales; family Arecaceae; genus Calamus; species Calamus simplicifolius. Next base: position 451,733 of record UESW01004771.1, on the reverse strand, counting down.
ACTAGGAGAATCATCATCTTTAGCTTCTTGTTCATGATTTGAAGATACATCTATATTCAATTTTTCAATGTCTCTTTCTAATATGTTTGTATCTTCCTCATCATCAATTTTTTCTGAACTCGATGCTAAAGATTCATCAAAAATTACATGAATAGATTCTTCTACAATTAAGTTTTCTTGTTAAACACTCTATAGGCTTTACTAGATATTGAATATCCTAAGAAAATGCCTTCATCAGATTTTGCATCAAATTTTCCTAGATTATCTTTACCATTATTATAAATGAAACATTTGCAACCAAATGCATGAAAGTAACTTATGTTTGGTTTTCTATTTTTCCATAGTTCATAAGGAGTTTTCTTAATGATTGGCCTAATTAAAGCTCTATTAAGAATGTAACATGCCGTGTTTATAGCTTCCGCCCAAAAGTATTTTGGTAGATTGCTTTCGCATAGCATGGTACGGGCCATGTCTTCTAAAGTTCTATTTTTTCTTTCTACAACTCTATTTTGTTGTGGTGTTCTAGGTGCTGAAAATATTATGATGATATCATTTTCAATGCAAAAGTTTTCAAATAAATAATTTTCAAATTCAGTGTCATGATCACTTCTAAGAGACACTATGGTGTTGTTTTTCTCATTTGTGACTTTTTAAAGAATTTTAAAAATAATGGAAAGTCTCATCTTTATGAGCTAAAATAATACCCAAGTGTATCTAGAGTAATCATCTACAATTACAAGTCCATATTTTTTCCTTCTAGACTAGTAGTTCTAGTAGGTCCAAAAAGATCCATGTGAAGTAGTTCAAGTGGCCTAGAAGTGGAAACAATATTTTTAGTTTTGAAAGAGTTTCTAGTTTGTTTTCCAAATTGACATGCATCGCAAATTTTGCCATTTTCAAAATCTAGTTGTGGAAGACCTTTTACTAAATCCATTTTAATTAATTTTAAAATTAGGTGTGTGCTTGCATGACCTAATCTACGATGCCATAACCAACCAATCTCATTCATATTATCATTATTAGCAACTAAGCAATGATTACTAGTAGACAAATTGTCTAAATCAATCAAGTATACATTGCCATTTCCATTTTCAGTAAAAATAATGCTATCATCAATGGGATTAGAAACAGTGCAGATAGATGCTTCAAATGATACTTTAAAACTTTATCACATAATTGACTAATACTAATTAAATTATGTTTTAAACCATTGACATATAAGACATTTTCAATATATGTGGAAAGTTATTTGAATATTACCAAACCCCATGATTTGGCCTTTGCCATTGTCACCAACCGTAACAACTCCTCCTCTTTTGCTTTCAAGGGTGATGAATTGATCCTTGTCACCCGTCATGTGTCTTGAGCAGCCACTATCGAAATACCACTTTTGCTTTGAATTTTTGGCCGCAAGACACTCCTGCCAAAATGATCAAGTCTTATATTTAGGTACCCAAGCCTTCTTGGGTCCTTCATGGTTAGTAGCATAAAAGATTGTTCCTTTGGGAACCCATATTTTCTTTCCTTTACTACTCAAATTTTTGTTACTGTTTCTTGCATTACATTCATAGGATTTGTGGCCTTTCTTGTTACAATAATGACATGTAACATCATCTTTATTTTGTTCTCTTCTAAAAAAGTTTTTGACAAACTTTTGTTTTATGTTAGGCCTATATCCTAATCCAGCCTTATCAAATATAGCTCTTTGATTACTCAATAATAAATTAAGTTTTTCAGAACTATATGTGAATTTATCAATAATATTCTTATATTTATCAACTTCCTTCTTTAGTCTATCATTTTCATTAGAAATTGATTCTCTTCTTTTGTCAAATTATCATTTTCAGATTTCAGCATCTCAATCTCATGAGTAAGATTATCTTTTTCTTTAATGAGAATTGAGTTATCATTTTTCAAAAACTTGTATTTCCTTTTCAAAGCTTTAAAATCATCAACTAGTTCATTAAAAGCTTCAAACAATTCATCAAATGCAAAATCATCACAAGGGTTTTCAGAACTTACCTCGTTGTCGTCGTTCGCCATAAAGCAAATGTTTGCAACTTCTTTTTGATCTTCCTCTGAAGAGGATTCATTGCTGTCACTCCAGGTTGCAACATAGGCTTTCTTCTTCTTCTTGTAGGCTTTCTTTAGTTGAGGACAATCATATCTAAAGTGCCCCGGTTTCTTACACTCATAGCAAATTAGGGAGTCTTTCTCTTTGTCTTTGTCCTTCTCCTTTTCTTTTTCTTTTTCTCCTTCCATCTTAATTCTAGATTTTCTTTTATGAAAGGGTTTCCTTCTTCTCATGAATTTTTTGAACTTTCTAGCAAGAAGAGTTGTCTCATCATCATCTTCATCATTATCATTGCAGCTCTCCTCACTTTCTGCAGCCTTAAGAGCTATAGTCTTCTTCTTTTTCACTTCTTCCTCTATGTGCTGCTTCATGGTTAACTCATGAATCATTAGTTATCCAAGTAGCTCCTCCAAAGGTAAAGTGTTGAGGTCCTTGGCTTCTTGGATGGCAGTCTGTTGAGAAATTTGGGAGATTGTAATTACCCCAACTTTATTGATTTTGATGATTTCCAAAAGCCATGAGTATTTTAAAGGAATTAATGAGTTTATTTATCAAAAACCTTGAGCTTATTCAAAATGAAAGCAATGGACTCTCAATGTTTAAATTCACTGAGTTTTGAATCAATTTGAAAAAGAAGTTTCAAGCTCTATATTTAAGATTTCAAAAAGGAATTTTTACACATTATATTTCAATCAATGATTTCTTGAAACATGTCTTGAATTCATGCTTAATGTCATATTTATTGTATTCAAGTCAAAATATCATTTAAAATTATTCTGGGATGAATTTCAAAGTCAACCAGAAAAATTTCTGATTTTTGATACGTTCCGGAGCCGACTCTAGAGTTTCAGAGTCGACTCCTGTAAGTAACAGAGATTTCTGATTTTCTCGAGTCGACCCTTGGATTTCAAGAGTTGACCCCTGACTCTGTGCGAGCCGACTCCTGTCTGTGCGAGCCGACTCCGCTCAAACAATAGAAAGTATGTTTTTTGAGCGCTTCTCGAGTCGACTCCCCATTTTCTTTGAGTCGACCCCCGACTGTCGGGAGCCGACACTTTGGTTTTTCGCGAGTCGACCCTCTAACGTTTAAAATGTTTCTATTTTTAGTAATCGATTTCGAGCCGACTCCTACAAAGCTCGAGTCGACTCCGCGAAAATCTGGGCACGATTTTTCACGATGACACGTCACTCCAACGGTAATATTTTCAAATAACGGCTATATTTCTGTGTTTCTAACGGATATATTTTTGCAGAATCTATAAATAGAGGAGCTCTTTTCAAATCAAAAAACATCAATAGAGTGGTGAAAAGAGAGAAAAGAAAATCTTTCAAAAAGAGGGAAAAACAGAGCTTCATTGGAAAAATCATTGAGTCAAGAAAAGAGATTCAAAAGGAGTGAAATCAAAGAGAGAGATTCGTGTGCTCCAGATCTACAATCTACAAAAAGTTCAAGAGGAGATCCCAAAGCAACCAAGAGCAAATCAAGATCTTCCAACCTAGAAGAAAAAGAAGAAAAGCTTCAACCAACATCCAAAAGCCCCAAATCTAGGAGAATCTATGCTGAGGCCTAATTCCACATTTCAAAGGAGTTGGAGAAGAGAAGCAAAGAAGCCAAGCCTGCATTCAAGCTTATTTAATCAGGCTTTTCTAAATCTAAGTTTTTATTTTGATTATTCTGCTCAAGAGGAGCTGCTTGTACCTAAACTCTTATTTATTTTCTTGTGCACTGATTGAATCAGTGGAGGTAGTTGTACCTCGTTGTAAGCTTGGGATAGCTTACGTTTTGGGTTCGTTGTGATCCCGTTAAAAACAATGAGTTGGGTTTTGTGCTGGTAAGCCCGTGTAAAACCGGCTGGGTTCGTTGTGATCCCGGGAAAACAATAAGTTTAAGTTGTGAGCTTGTAAAACAACTCGGTTGTAATCTTGGGAGATTATAGTGTGGACCCAAGTGAATCTTGGGAGTGGACGTAGGTGTGGATTGCACCGAACCACTATAAAACCTTGTGTTTGCCGTGCTCATTTGTCTCTCACTATATCTCTCTTATATTTCTGTTTGTGCATTGCTTATAAGTTAATTTCTCTCACTTGCACATCTTGAGTTAATTTGTTTAAAACATTTCTAAAAGTCTTAAATTTTTAAGAACCCAATTCACCCCCCCCCCCTCTTGGGTTGCCATCTGGGCCAACAATTGGTATCAGAGCCTGGTTCATTTAGAATTTGATCTCACGATCAAAGGCTAAAGATCCTTATGGCAACACAAAGTGGTTCATGTTTTGCTGAAGGTCATTCTACGAATAGACCTCCTTTATTTAATGGAACCAACTATTCATATTGGAAAGCTAGAATGAGAATATTTATTCAAGCTTCTGACTATGAATTGTGGGGAGTAATATTGAATGGACCTAGTACACCCACACACGTAGTGATGGCACTATTGTTCCTAAGCCCGAAAGGGATTGGAATGATAATGATAGGAGAATGGCACAATTAAATGCTAAAGCCATTAATATTTTGTATTGTTCCTTAGACTCTAATGAATTCAACCGAATCTCAACATGTAATTCCGCAAAAGAAATTTGGGATAGGTTGGAAATAACACATGAAGGAACAAACCAAGTAAAAGAATCAAAGATAAATATTTTGGTTCATAAATATGAATTATTTACCATGGAACAAAATGAAACCATCATATGCATGTTCACTAGATTCACTGATATTGTGAATGGTTTGAAAAGTCTTGGAAAAGTATATACTAACTCTGAGCTTGTTCGCAAAATTCTTAGGTCACTTCCAAGGACTTGGGAAGCCAAGGTGACAGCCATACAAGAAGCCAAAGATCTGAACATCCTACCATTGGAAGAGCTTCTTGGTTCGCTAATGACTCATGA
>UESW01004771.1:377568-442192 GCA_900491605.1 Calamus simplicifolius | reverse complement strand
ATCTAATTAAAAGAAAAGAATCAATCTCTAATGAAAATGATTTTCTAAAGAAAGATGTTAAAAAGTATAAAGACATTGTTGAGAAATTTACTCTAAGCTCAACTAAACTAAATATGATTTTAGATAGTCAAAAAGCAGTTTTTGACAAAGCAGGTTTAGGGTATAACACATTTAGAAAACAAAAATCATTGAAAAATATTTTTGTAAAAGCTAACCAAAGTAATATTACTTGTTTTAAATGTAATCAAAAAGGACATAAATCTTTTGAGTGCAAAACAATAAGTAATAATGAAAAATTAAACACTAAAGGAAAGAAAATTTGGGTTCCGAAAGGAACAATTTTTATTGCTACTAACCATGAAGGACCCAAGAAAGCTTGGGTACCTAAACATAAAGTTTAAATTATGTTGCAGGAATGTCTTGTAGCCAAAAGATCAAAGAAAAAGTGGTACCTTGATAGTGGCTGCTCAAGACATATGACGGGTGACAAAGATGAATTCATCACCCTGGAAGAAAAGAAAGGTGGAGTTGTTACGTTTGGCGATAATGGTAAAGGTCAAATTATGGGCCTTGGTAAAGTTCGTATAACTCCATCTACATTTATTGATAATGTACTTTATGTTGATGGTTTGAAGCATAATCTAATTAGTATAAGCCAATTATGTGATAAAAACTTTAATGTTTCATTTAAATCTTCAATATGCACTGTAACTAATTCTATTGATAATAGCATTGTATTTACTGGTTATAGACATGGCAATGTTTACTTGGTTGATCTAGAAAAATTATCTTTGAGTGATCATTGCTTGATTGCTGACAATGCTAATATAAATGAAATTAGTTGGTTGTGGCATCGTAGATTAGGTCATGCAAGCACACACCTTATTTCAAAATTAATTAAAATGGATTTAGTTAAAGGCTTACCTAAACTAGATTTTGAAAACAACAAAATATGTGATGCATGTCAATTTGGAAAACAAACAGAAGTTCTTTCAAATCTAAAAATGTTGTTTCAACTTCTAGGCCATTAGAGCTACTTCACATGGACCTTTTTGGACCAACTAGAACCACAAGTCTAGGAGGAAAGAAATATGGTCTAGTGATTGTAGATGATTATTCTAGATATACTTGGGTACTGTTTTTAGCTCACAAAGATGAGACTTTCTCGATATTCCTGAAATTCTTCAAGAAAGTCACAAATGAGAAAAACACTACCATAGTATCTCTAAGAAGTGATCATGGAACTGAATTTGAAAATCACTTATTTGAAAGTTTCTGCACTGAAAATGGTATTAATCATAATTTTTCAGCCCCTAGGACTCCACAGCAAAATGGTGTAGTTGAAAGGAAAAATAGGACTCTAGAAGACATGGCCCGTACCATGCTATGCGAAAGTAACCTACCAAAGTACTTTTGGGCGGAAGCTATTAACACAGCATGCTACATCTTAAATCGAGCCCTAATAAGACCAATCTTAAAGAAAACACCTTATGAATTATGGAATGAAAGAAAACCCAATATAAAATACTTTCATGCATTTGGATGTAAATGTTTTATTCATAATAATGGTAAAAACAATTTAGGAAAATTTGATGCTAAATCTGATGAAGGAATCTTTTTAGGATATTCAACAACTAGTAAAGCTTATAGAGTATTTAACAAGAAAACCTTAGTAGTTGAAGAATCCATTCATATAGTTTTCGATGAGTCTTTAGCATCTAGTTCTGAAAAGCTTGATGATGAGGAAGATACAAACATAATTGAAAAAGATCTTGAAAAACTTAATATTGAAGTATCTTCAGATCATGAGCAAGAAGCTAAAGATGATGATTCACATAAGGACGATGATGTCAATATTGATCATAATGATATAGATCTTCCAAGAGACTGGAGATATGCTCATAGTCATCCCAAGGAATTGATTATAGGTGATCCATCTCAAGGAATAAGAACTAGATCATATATGAGAAATATTAGTAATCATCTTGCATTTGTATCACAAATTGAACCTAAAACTATTGAAGAAGCTGAAAAAGATAATAATTGGATGTTAGCAATGCAAGAAGAATTAAATCAATTTACAAGAAATAATGTATGGACTTTAGTTGAAAGACCTAAAAATCATTCAGTAATAGGATCAAAATGGATTTTAGAAATAAACTAGATGAAAATGGCATAGTAATTAGAAACAAAGCTAGATTAGTTGCAAAAGGATATAATCAAGAGGAAGGTATTGATTTTGATGAAACCTTTGCACCAGTAGCTAGATTAGAAGCCATTAGACTTTTACTTGCATTTGCATGTCATATGAATTTTAACTTATTTCAAATGGATGTTAAAAGCGCATTTTTAAATGGTTTTATAAATGAAGAAGTTTATGTTGAACAACCACCAGGTTTTGAAGATCACGAATTTTCAAATCACGTCTTTAAATTGCACAAAGCTTTATATGGTTTGAAACAAGCACCTAGAGCTTGGTATGATAGGCTAAGTAAATTTTTAATTGAAAATGATTTCACAAGAGGAAATGTAGATAAAACATTATTTTTGAAAAGAAAAAGTAAAGATTTACTTGTAGTACAAATATACGTTGATGACATTATTTTTGGTGCTACTAACGATTCTCTATGTCAAGAATTTGCCAAGTTAATGCAGGGCGAATTTGAAATGAGCATGATGGGAGAACTCAACTTCTTCCTTGGACTCCAAATCAAACAAAGCAAAGAGGGAATCTTCATCAACCAAACAAAATACACAAGAGAAATCCTAAAGAAGTTTGGTATGGAATCAATGAAACCCCTCGGAACACCAATGAGTCCTTCATGCAAGCTGGACAAAGATGAAGAAGGTAAAAAGGTTGATCAAAAGTATTATCGAGGTATTATCGGATCCCTTCTTTATTTAACAGCAAGTAGACCAGATATTATGTTTTCTGTATGTTTATGTGCTAGATTTCAATCAGAACCTAAAGAATCACATTAATAGCTGTTAAAAGAATATTAAGATATCTAAATGGAACAAAAAATGTAGGTTTATGGTATTCTAGAGACTCACATTAAACCTAATTGCATACTCAGATTCTGATTATGCTGGATGTAAATTAGATAGAAAAAGCACAAGTGGTGCATGCCAATTCTTAGGAAGTAACTTAATCTCATGGTTTAGCAAAAAGCAAAATTCAGTTGCATTATCAACTACTGAAGCTGAATATGTAGCGGCTGGAAGTTGCTGTGCGCAAATCCTATGGATTAAGCGACAACTTGAAGACTATGGTATCACACTTAATAAGACACCCATAAAATGTGATAATACAAGCGCAATCAATTTAACTAAAAATCCAATTCAACATTCAAGGACAAAACACATAGAAATTAGATATCACTTTATAAGAGAACATGTAACTAATGAAGAAATTTGTCTTGAATATGTTAACACTGAAGAACAATTAGCTGATATTTTTACAAAACCTTTAAGCGAAGAAAGATTTTGTTATCTTAGAGGAGAATTAGGGATTTGTGATCCTTTGGAATAGATTTTGAAACCCCTAAGGAAATGTATCTAGAGTTCTTTCAATTTCTCAAAATCTTAAGGAAATTTTATCTAGAACTCATATCAATTTGATCTCTCAAAATCCATGATTTTTAATCATACTCAAAGATCAAATTCCGGACTCATTTCAGATTCTCTGAATCTTTATTTTTTTTCTCTGAAATGGTCTCGGAGCCGACTCGGACAGTATCGGAGTCGACCCCTGTTTCTGTTGAAACTCGGGAGCCGACCCCCGCTCTGCGCGAGTCGACTCGATTTCGGGTCCGTGCTCTGTGACTACTCGGGAGCCGACTCACGCTTTGCGCGAGTCGACTCGACGTGGTCCCAGTTGATTATCTAGGGCACGAGTCGACCCCACGGACATTTCAATCATTTCTAATCATTCCAAACTCTTTCCAAAGCTTTCCCAAACCTCCAAAACTCCAAAAACCTCTGATTATTCACTCCATCTAGATCTATGGCACCTAAAACCCGTGGAGCTAGCAGTAGTGGCGCCGGATTGAAGAGGAAACGGACCGTTCGACGACCCGTCCGCGAGCCGTCTCCGGATTCGTCTCTACCCCTTCTCCGAGTGGTTCTCCTGTTCCAGCTACCACTCTTCAGGTAGATCACCTTGCCAGTAGAGTTATTACAACCGGTAGAAAAGTTGATTTTGAGTTATTTGAGAATGAAGGTTTTATAATAGGTAGACAGTTGATTGAGATGGGACTTGAGAAAATGTGTTCACTGGATTGTCCCACGTATCCTGCACTAGTTAAGGAGTTTTACAAAAATTTGACTAGAGGTGATGATGGTTTAGTGAGCGTAGTGAGAGGCATTGGACTGAATATCACTGCCACTATTCTATCTAGACTGTTAAATTTACCCCTGTCTGGACCATCCACTTATGCCCCAGAGGATAGATCGCCTGCCCTCACAAGATTATTGAACAGAAATTTTGAGGGATTTGAAGAAGTTTTTGCAAGCAATTGCCTTTGGAGCTGAGGTTACTTCACAACATCTGCAGTAGAATTTTTTTCCCAAGACTGGCAGATTCGATTATGTATCTGAGAGATATTTTTATTATGGATGCCGTAGTTTCTGGGAAGCCTATTAATTTGCCTCGGATGATCATTTGGTACATTGCTGATTGTGGAGGGAAGAAGAAGTCAAGTTTGCCCTATGGCATGGTTCTAACGAAGTTATTTCAAAGCCAAGGGATTGCATTTGGTGATAGTGAGCCAAAAAAGGAATTAAGGCATACTGATTATTACTCTTTGGCTACTATTCATCGAATGGGTTTTGTTAAGAGGAATGGAAGATGGGAGAGGAAGAATATTGCAGAGGACAGAGCTATGGATGCTGAGGCCCCCAGACCATCTGTGAGACATTCTTCACCTGAGCCTCCTCAGAGCTCTTCTGTTCCAGATTCTCCTGCTCCTGCTCCTGCTCCAGCTCAGACATCTACTTTATCATCTGTTAGCTTTTCTGATGTTCAGTTAGATCAGCTTAGATCCTTATTCAAATCTGAGATTAGTGAGCATGAAAATAGGTTGAAAAATGAATTTGATGAAAAGTTTATGAATTTGAAAGAAGCTTTGTATTCACTTAGTGATCGGGTTGCATCTATTGAATCTACTCTTAGTTCATCCACCAGCTCCTTAAGTGAAGACTTGAAGAATATTTTTGGAGAGCTTAAGGATATCTGTGGTGACTCAGAGACCTATTCCCAGTGCAACGCCGAGCTTCAGGATAAGATTTTGACTGCTTGTACTTTTGTAGATAATAAGCTTAAAGATTATGTTAACTACAATGTGAAGGAATGAAGCAGATAGTTGATCATTTGAATAGGATTACAAGAAGAAACTTTTGATATTTTTAATGTAATCTCATTTCAATGTACTGAGTAATCTCATTTTGATGTAATGAAGTCAAGTTTACTTTCAATGTAATGAGTATGTTTACATTTTCATGTAATATCATTTTGAAGTAATGAGAAAGTTTGATGCATTACTTATGTACATTTCAATTGTAAGTATCTTTGAATATCTTGAATGATTATCCTCAATTGATAATTTGAATGGTAAAGATAAAGAATGATATTGATAAAGCAGTTAATCGATTTAATATATTGAGCTTCCTAACCTTTTTGTTGATTACAAAAAAGGGGGAGAGATTTTATTTAATCGTATATGCTTTCAATTAAATATATGCTTTCAATACTTTCAATGCAATCAAATTTTAATTTGAAAGAGGGAGAGATAATTTGAATATTAAAGAGGAGAGTTAAAAGTAAAAGGGAGAGATAACCAAGTTATCATTATGCTTAAAATTTGAAAAGGGAAAAATTATTTGCTTGAACTTAAAATTGAAAATTTTGAATGAATTACAAAATTGAGTTTCATAGGGGGAGCTATCTCATTTAGGGGGAGCCTCTCAATGAACATAAAAATTGATTTTGGTATCGAAAATTTTTCAATACAAACATGCATATACTCAATGTTTTTGTCATCATCAAAAAGGGGGAGATTGTTGAGAAATTTGGGAGATTGTAATTACCCCAACTTTATTGATTTTGATGATTTCCAAAAGCCATGAGTATTTTAAAGGAAATAATGAGTTTATTTATCAAAAACCTTGAGCTTATTCAAAATGAAAGCAATGGACTCTCAATGTTTAAATTCACTGAGTTTTGAATCAATTTGAAAAAGAAGTTTCAAGCTCTATATTTAAGATTTCAAAAAGGAATTTTTACATGTTATATTTCAATCAATGATTTCTTGAAACATGTCTTGAATTCATGCTTAATGTCATATTTATTGTATTCAAGTCAAAATATCATTTAAAATTATTCTGGGACGAATTTCAAAGTCAATCAGAAAATTTCTGATTTTTGATACGTTCCGGAGCCGACTCTAGAGTTTCAGAGTCGACTCCAGTAAGTAACAGAGATTTCTGATTTTCTCGAGTCGACCCTTGGATTTCAAGAGTCGACCCCTGACTCTGTGCGAGCCGACTCCTGTCTGTGCGAGCCGACTCCGCTCAAACAACAGAAAGCATGTTTTTTGAGCGCTTCTCGAGTCGACTCCCCATTTTCTTCGAGTCGACCCCCGACTGTCGGGAGCCGACACTTTGGTTTTTCGCGAGTCGACCCTCTAACGTTTAAAATGTTTCTATTTTTAGTAATCGACTTCGAGCCGACTCCCACAGTGCTCGAGTCGACTCCGCGAAATCTGGGCGCGATTTTTCACGATGACACGTCAGCCCAACGGTAAGATTTTCAAATAACGGCTATATTTCTGTGTTTCTAACGGATATATTTTTGCAGAATCTATAAATAGAGGAGCTCTTTTCAAATCAAAACAATAGAGTGGTGAAAAAGAGAAAAGAAAATCTTTCAAAAAGAGGGAAAAACAGAGCTTCATTGGAAAAATCATTTGAGTCAAGAAAAGAGATTCAAAAGGAGTGAAATCAAAGAGAGAGATTCGTGTGCTCCAGATCTACAATCTACAAAAGTTCAAGAGGAGATCCCAAAGCAACCAAGAGCAAATCAAGATCTTCCAACCTAGAAGAAAAAGAAGAAAAGCTTCAACCAACATCCAAAAGCCCCAAAGCTAGGAGAATCTGTGCTGAGGCCTGATTCCACACTTCAAAGGAGTTGGAGAAGAGAAGCAAAGAAGCCAAGCCTGCATTCAAGCTTATTTAATCAGGCTTTTCTAAACCTAAGCTTTTTTTGATTATTCTGCTCAAGAGGAGCTGCTTGTATTTAAACTCTATTTATTTTCTTGTGTACATTCAGTGGATTGAATCAGTGGAGGTAGTTGTACCTCGTTGTAAGCTTGGGATAGCTTACGTTTTGGGTTCGTTGTGATCCCGTTAAAAACAACGAGTTGGGTTTTGTGCTGGTAAGCCCGTGTAAAACCGGCTGGGTTCGTTGTGATCCCGGAAAACAACAAGTTTGAGTTGTGAGCTTGTAAAACAACTCGGCTGTAATCTAGGGAGATTATAGTGTGGACCCAAGTGAATCTTGGGAGTGGACGTAGGTGCTGGTTGCACCGAACCACTATAAAATCTTGTGTTTGCCGTGCTCATTTGTCTCTCACTCTATCTCTCTTATATTTCTGTTTGTGCATTGCTTATAAGTTAATTTCTCTCACTTGCACATCTTGAGTTAATTTGTTTAAAACATTTCAAAAAGTCTTAAATTTTTAAGAACCCAATTCACCCCCCCCCCTCTTGGGTTGCCATCTGGGCCAACACAGTCACCTTTGCTTCCCACGATCTTGGAAGTGACCTAAGAATTTTGCGAACAAGTTCAGAATTAGTATAAGTTTTACCAAGACTTTTCAGACCATTTATAATGTCAGTGAATCTAGTATACATGCATGCTATACTTTCAGTTTGTTCCATGCTAAATAATTCATACTTATGAACAAGAATATTTATCTTAGATTCTTTAACTTGATTTGTATCCTCATGGGTAACCTCTAATCTATCCCATATCTCTTTTGCGGAATTACATGTAGAGATACGATTAAATTCGTTAGCATCTAATGAATAATATAAAACATTCATGGCCTTAGCATTGAGCTAAGCCATTTTCCTATCATTCTCATTCCAATCCCTTTCGGGCTTAGGAACAATAGAACTATTAATTATGTGTGTGTGTGTAGGTCCATTAATTATGACACTCCATAATTCATAATCTAAAGCTTGAATGAATATCCTCATTCTTGCTTTCCAATATGAATAGTTGGAACCATTAAAGAAAGGAGGTCTATTTGTAGAATGACCTTCAGCAAATGAAGATCCAGCTTGAGCTGCCATTTGGATCTTTAGCTCTTGATCGTTGGATCAAATTCAAATGAGCACTTGCTCTGATACCAATTGTTGACCCAGATGGCAACCCAAGAGGGGGGGATGAATTGGGTTCTTAAAAATTTTAACCTTTCAGAAACTATTGGCTTTGAAATAATCAAGTGCAGAATAAATTTTAATCACAAATGAAGAGATAGAGAGAGAGACAATTAAAGCACGACAAACACAAGAATTTTATAGTGGTTCGGTGTATCCAACACCTACGTCCACTCCCAAGTTCCACTTGGGTCCACACTATAATCAACTAGATTACAGCCGAGTTGTTTTACAAGATCACAACTCAAAACTTGTTGTTTTCCGGGTGCACAATGAACCCAGCTAGTTTTTCGGGCTCACCAGTACAAAACCCAAACTCAAGCTAATTTAGCTTGACCTGAGGTATACTACCTCCACTAATTCAATCCCTCTGATTGAACTAGCAAAAACAAGAAAGAATAATGTTTATATTAACAAACAGCTCCTCAAATGAGCAAATATTCAAAGTAAATGAACAAGGTTAGAAAAGCCTGTTTGAAGTAGATTGGATTTGAGCTTTTCTTCTTTTCCTCTTCTCTTTGGAGATGTTGAATCAGGCCTCAGCTTTGATTCTTCACAGATGTTGCAGATGAAAAGTTGGAAAATCACATAAAACAGAGTGTTTTCTTCTTTTGGGAAATCCTCCGATTTTTCAAGTTGAATGCCTTGGATTTCTCTTTGAGCTTTTTGGAGTGGAAGGATTTGAACTTGGATACTTTTCTCTTTGATTTCAGGCTCAAGACTTCTCGGATTTTTGATTTATATTCACTCTGTTTTTTTCATTTTTTTCGTAATTTCAAACGAGCTTTCTCCCCCTTTTTATAGATTTCCTTTAATCCATTTTTGGTGAGAAAACTAGCTGTTGGAATGTACCTGGAAAATTTTTCCAAACAAAATATATCCGTTAGAAGTTAGGTGAAAAGAAAATATTACCGTTTGAGCTGATCTGGCATTTTAAAAATCCGTTTCTGACAGGTTGGAGTCGGCTCCAACTTTTCAGGTGTCGGCTTTAAGTTGTGTATCCAAAAATAGAAAGTTTTGAGTTTGTCGAGGAGTCGGCTCCGAAAAAGTTAAGTGTCGGCTCGCCATGGTCAGGTGTCGGCTCCAAAAGACTGTAAGTATCGGCTCCAAGGTAGTCAAAAATCATACGTTCTATCCCTGTGTCGGAGTCGGCTCCAGACACTGTAAGTGTTGACTCCGAGACTCTGGGTGTCGGCTTCGAAACTCTAGGTGTCAGCTCCAGACCGTATCAAAAATCAAAAAGACATTTGATTGGCCATGGGGTTGGCTCCAGATTTCCTAGGTGTCCACTCTATGTTCTGAATTTTGAAACTTACCTTTGGCACTTGATTCAAAATACGTTTCTAAATGCCTTTTGATTAAACAAATATTTTTAAGCCCTAAAACATTTGTTAATTTCATCAGTAACACAATAAATATACTCAATTCCTTTATTAATCATCAAAATCAATAATTGGGTCAACAGGCCGACTAGAGTGAGACTAGTGCGCGAGCTTGAGGCCGGTGTCGGGGCAGCAATTTGAGGCTAGGGCCAAACCCAAAGGCGAACACCTAGCACTCTAGAGACTGCTGAAGTAAAATCAAGGTTGTTAGGAGCCTCCTGAGCCCTGGAAGGCGACCCGAGAGTTAAGAGTCATCAGGTTCCCTTTGAACCGTCTCGGAGGTTTAAGAACCGCTACGAGGGGGGACTCGACCGGTTACGGAGCTTTAGGGACTTGAACGACTCGGGGGCATCGTCGTGCCGAGGCCGAGTGGTGTCCCATGGGCCGCAATGTTGGCGAGGTCCTTTTGAACTACCTCGGGGGTTTAAGAACTGTGCGAGGGGCGACTCGACCGGTTACGAAGCTTTAGGGACTTGAACGACTCGGGGGCATCGCCGTGCTGGGGCCGAGTAGTGTCCCATGGGCTGCGATGCCGGCGAGGTCCTTTTGAATCACCTTAGGGGTTTAAGAACCGCTGTGAGGGGCGACTCGACCGGTTACGGAGCTTTAGGGACTTGGACGACTCAGGGGAACCGTCGTGCCGTGGCTGAGTGGTGTCCCATGGGCCACGATGCCGGCGAGATCCTTTTGAACCACCTTAGGGGTTTAAGAACCACTGCAAGGGACGACTCGACCAGTTACAGAGCTTTAAGGACTTGAACGACTTGGGGGCACCATCGTGCCGAGGCCGAGTGGTGTCCCATGGGCCGCGATGCTGGTGAGGTCCTTTTGAACCACCTCGGGGGTTTAAGAACCGCTGCGAGGGGCAACTCGACTGGTTACGAAGCTTTAGGGACTTAAATGACTCGAGGGCACCGCCGTGCCAGGGCCGAGTGGTGTCCCATGGGCCACGATGCCGGCGAGGTCCTTTTGAACCACCTCGGGGGTTTAAGAACCGCTACGAGGGGCAACTCGACCAGTTACAGAGCTTTAGGGACTTGAACGACTCAGAGGCACCGCCGTGCCGAGGCCGAATGGTATCCCATGGGCCGTGATGCCGGCGAGGTCCTTTTGAACCACCTTGGGGGTTTAAGAACCGCTGTGAGGGGCGACTTGACGGTTACAGAGTTTTAGGGACTTGAACGACTCGGGGGCACCGCCGTGCCGGGGCCAAGTAGTGTCCCATGGGCCGCGATGCCGACGAGGTCCTTTTGCGAGATCTAGCCTTTAGATGCAGGGAAGAAAGGACTTCAGTGCCGAAGAAGATCCTTTATTATTCACACCATGAAGAGATACATCATTGGTAATATTGACAGAGATTGTCCGCGTTCCAGGTACGCGGAATGGGTCGGCCATCGAGCTCTTCAACTCGGTATGCTCCTGGACGGAGCACCTCGGTGATGCGATAAGGACCTTCCCAATTGGCGGACAGCTTGCCCCCCTCCATTGGCTTGGTCACCTCGACCTTTCTTAGAACCAGATCTCCAGGGCAAAACACCTTGGGGCGGACTCGGGCGTTATAATACTTGGTTGTCCGTTGCCGGAGAGCGGCCATACGCAATCGTGCCCGATCATGCACTTCGTCAATGAAGTCAAGATTTGCCCTCAATTGGGTGGAGTTGTCTTCATGGTTGTAGGATTCCACACGCGGGCTTGGCAGTCCGATCTCCACTGGGATGACTGCCTCAGACCCAAAAGTTAGATTAAATGGGGTCTCGCCTGTCGGAGCTCTTGGGGTTGTGTGGTAGGCCCATAATACACTAGGAAGCTCTTCTACCCATCGGCCTTTGGATCTGTCCAATCGAGTCCTGAGCCCCCTAAGGATGGTGCGGTTCATGACTTCGGCCTCCCCATTGGTCTGGGAGTGGCCGACAGAAGTGAATCGGTGGTGGATGCCTAGGTCGTCACAGAAGGTCTTGAATGTGGCATTGTCAAACTGGCGACCGTTGTCGGTGATGAGAGTGTGCGATAGGCCGAAGCGACATATGACCGATTTCCAAAGAAGGCTTTGATCTTGCTCTCGGTGATTTTGGCCAGCGCCTCGACCTTAACCCATTTGGTGAAGTAGTCAATGGAGACAATTAGGAACTTCCGCTATGCCGAAGCCAAGGCGAATGGCCCAAGGATGTCCATCCCCCACTGGAAAAAGGGCCATAGGGCCGAGAGCAGACCTAGAGGAATAGAGGGTTGGTGCTGGATGTGCGCATGATGCTGGCAGCCGTCACACTTCTGAACTAACCTAGCTGCATCATCTCTCATAGTGAGCCAGAAGTACCCTTGTCGGAGGGCCTTCTGGGCTAAGGATCTGCCCTCCATATGATTCCCACAGATGCCTTCATGGATTTCTCTGAGGATATAATCGGTGTCGGCAGGTCCCATGCATTTGAGCAGGCGGTAGGAAAATGATCTTCTGTATAGATGTTCGTCTATGAGGACATATTTGGAGGCCCTCCATTTAAGTAGCCTAGCTTCATTACAATCATCGGGGAGGGTGCCGTCCATGAGATAGCGGACGTAGGCATCCATCCATGTCGGCTCTTGGGTGAGTGGAAGGACTGCCTCGCTATCTTCTATGCTAGGTCTTTCCAGGCATTCGATGTAGGCATCCCTTGTGATGTTGTCAGTGGAGGTGGCCAAGCGGGAAAGGGTGTCGGCCTTGGCGTTTTTGCTCCTAGGAATGTAGCTAATGCTGAAATAAACTAACAGGAAGACCAAGAGCCGAACCTTGTACAGATACCGGGCCATGGCGTGCACCTCGTGTTCCTCGTTGATTTGCCCGGAGACGAGTTGCGAGTCAGTGAAAGCTCTGAGGTGCCTTATTCTAAGTTCTTGAGCGAGCCAGCCCTACCAATAGGGCCTCGTACTCAGCTTGATTGTTGGTGGCTTTAAATAAGAACCGGAGGGCACACTCCATCATTTCTCCATCGGGGCCTGTAAGAATGAGGCCGGCGCCGCTTCCTTAGGAATTTGAGGTGCCATCCATATGGAGGATCCAATACTCCCCATCATCTTTTGGCTCGGCGATAGATTGCTCCACGGGAGCCTCCTCAGTCGGCTCCTCTGCCCATGTGCATTCAACCAGGAAGTCGGCCAGAACCTGGGACTTCAGGGCAGGTCGAGCTTGAAAAGAGAGATCAAACTCTCCCAGCTTGATGGCCCACTTGGCGAGCTAGCCTGATGTGTCCGAACGAGCCAGGATGGCTCGGAGGGGTTGGTCCATGAGCACCACAATGGGATGGGCTTGAAAGTATGGGCAGAGACGTCGGGCGGAGACGATCAAGGTGAAGATAATTTTTTCTGTCTTGAAGTACTTAAACTCCGCGTCGTGGAGCACCTTGCTCACGTAATATACAGGCCTCTGGGTCCTATCAGCATTGAGACACACCAAGACTGAGCTAACGGCTTATGAGGAGATGGCGAGGTAGAGAAAAAGACTCTCCCCGTCCCTTGGCTTAGACAGGAGCGGTGGGGAAGACAGGAACGCCTTCAGCTCATTGAAGGCTTTCTGGCAGTCGTTCGTCCACTCGAAGCTGTTCATTTTGTGCAGGGCTTTAAAGAAGGGCAAGCATCGCTCGACCGACTTGGAGAGGAAATGTCTTAAAGCCGCCACCCTCCCGGTGAGACGCTGCACCTCCTTCTTGCTAGATGGCGACCTCATATCGAGGATAGCGCTGATCTTCTCAGGGTTTGCCTCGATCCCTCGTTGGGTCACCATGAAACCAAGGAACTTGCCAGCTGTAACGCCGAAGGCACATTTCTTGGGATTCAGCTTGACCTGGAAGCGGCGGAGGTTGTTGAAGGTTTCCTCTAGGTCGGAGACATTGTTGGAGGCATGGGTGCTTTTCGTCAGTATGTCATCTACATAGACCTCCATGTTCCGGCCCAGCTGGTCTTGAAGACTTTTTTCATCAACCTTTGATATGTTGCTCCCGCATTTTTAAGGTCGAAGGGCATTACCCTGTAATAATGAATGCCTTTCTCTGTTACGAAGGATGTGTGCTCCTCATCGCTCGAGTCCATCTTTATTTGATTATACCCAGAGAAGGCATTCATGAAGCTGAGAAGTTCATGGCCAAAGGTGAAATCCACCAGCTGGTCGATCCGGGGCAGAGGGAAACTGTCCTTCGGACATGCCTTATTTAGGTCAATGAAGTTGATGCGGATTCGCCTGCTTCCATTCGCCTTTTGCACCATGACCACATTGGCCAGCCAGCTGGGGTAATGTGCCTCTCGGATATAGTCGACGGCGAGTAGCTTGTTAACTTCTTCGTCAATGGCCTTTTGCCGTTCTGGAGCAAAGCTTCTCTTTCTTAGGCAGACCGGACGACACTTTGGATCAATGTTCAGCTTATGGGTGATCACCTCTGGAGGAATATCAGGCATGTCGGACGTCGACCAAGCGAATATGTCTGAGTTGGCCCACAGAAAAGTCAAGAGGCGATCATGGTCTTCTGGGGGGAGGAGTCCACCGATGTGCACGGTCCTCGTCGGGTCATCTCCAAGATGAAAAGTTAAGAGTCGCTCGACCGGTTCTCCTCCCTTGCTGGATTCTTTGGGGTCAGGCGCTTCTAAGGCCGACTCAGCTTCCTGAGGACTTGACGTTGTATGATAACAAGCAGGACTGGGCTGACCTCACCTTTCATCTCTCTGACACCTCCACTAGTAGGGAATTGCACCAGCAAACGCCGGGTGGAGATGACGGCATCCAATAAATTTAGGCCCGGGCACCCGAGGATGGCGTTGTACGCCAAGGGCATTTGTACGACCAAGAACTTCATGATAACCGTGCTTTGGCATGGCATTGTTCCAGCTATCACAGGCAAGGATATTTTGCCTTCAACCCTTACTGAATCCCCTATGAATCCGACTAGAGGGGTTGCCACGGGCTGAAGAGAGTCAAGAGACAATCTCATCCTAACAAAGGCACCATAGGTAAGGATGTCAGCTGAGCTGCCACTATCAACCAATATCCTTTCTACAGGGTGTTTGGCGATCGTCATGGAGACGACGATGCCTTCATTATTTACATTATCAATATTTGCTGATCCCCCCCAAAAACTACATCACCCAGCGCCTCATCCCCTCTCGGCCGCTTAGATGAAGAAGCTGCTCCCCAAAATACCATCCCGACCGTCCGCTACGTGGGGGTGTTTTCGACAGTGGCCATAGTCTCGGTGGAAGCGACAGTAGCGGCTCTTGTCACGGGGGGTGCCCTTTTTTATGGGAGGAGGCCGCTGGAGGTAAGGCTCACCCTCAATCTCTATAAGGATATGAGAGCGGAGAGCAAGAAGAGGCGTGAGCTCACTCTCTCCAGGGGCAAGGCTTCGACGCTCGCGGTCTGATCGACGGGGCAGCTCGGGCCACCAAGGGCGAGAAGGTCCACTTTGCTCTAGGCAAGTAGGCTTGCGGCTGGAGCCCCTTGAGGATTCTCGAAGGGTGAGGTCGGCCTCATCCGCACGGATGTACTTCTGAGCCCAGAGAAGAAGGTCGGAGTAGGAGCTCGGGGGCTTCTTGTCTAAAGAGAAGGTGAAACGGGACGGAAGGAGCCCCCGCTTCAGCGCCAACGTTGCCACCGCATCGTCCAGATGGTAGACTTCAAGGGCGGCAGTCTTGAACCGGGCCACAAAGTCCCGTAGCGACTCCCCCTCCTTCTGACGCATGGAGAAGAGGCTATCCGTGACCCTTGGGATCCATCGGCATGCATCAAAATACGCCAAAAAGGACCTTTCCAGCTCTCGAAAATAATCGATGCTGTGTGGGGACAGACGCGAGTGCCAAGCACGAGCAGCTTTTCGTAGAGTGGCGAGAAAATTCTTGCAGAGGAGGGCGTTCGTTGCACCCTGGACTTGCATCATGGCTTTGTAACTCTCGAGGTGGTCGAGGGGGTCCATCGTACCATCGTACGGATCTATCTGGAGGAAACGGAATCTGGAGGGGACGGGCTCCTCCAGAATCCGATGGGTGTAAGGAGGACGGGTGTCATATTCCTCCTCCGGTTGATTGTTGATTTTTTTGGCGAGCTCGTCTAGTTGCCGATGATACTCATCCAGGCGCTCCTCCGCTTGGCGGCTGATCGTCGGGACCCTCCGAGAGGGCTCGAAGGATGAGGAGGAGGAAGAAGACGGAGAGGGACACGGAAGGTGGGACTTCCGCTTTGGTTCCTCCTGGCAGGGCAGCCCTGGAGGAAACTTGCTCGGGCCACAGTTAGGGGACAGTGGCCGCTTGAGGGGCTCACGGCGAGGCTTCCTAGGGGAAGCCTGACGACAACCGGCCTCTCGCTGGGGAGAGCCTCCCCTCGCCGACTGCTGATTGGCAGGGGGAGCGGTCTGATGCTGAGTGGCCATGGACTGTTGCTCTTGAAGTTCGTGGACCATGGCGGTGAGAGCTTGGACTTGTCGGGTGAGGCCGCCAGCTGCTCAGCTGGGACGGCCGCTTCCAATGGCGAGCAGGCGACCGGAGGATCGGCGACAGGGAGGTTGACTTTCTGTTGCCTAGCCGGTGGGAGATGCCCCTCGGGGTGGCGGTTCTTCTTTTTAACTTCCGCCCCCTACCTAGTGCGCCAATCTGATGATGCACGATCGCCGATGTGGAATGCCGAGAAGCTTGATTCGGTTGCAGACGAGATTTTCGGGCGGCCGAACAACCTGCAAAAAGTCCCAAGACCGAAGGGTTTCTCCGATGGAGACCCTCCGACGCCCAAGTCAGCGATCGAAGTCACAGCCGAAGAAGAGCTCGAAAGAGCCCTTTAAGGTCAAGAGTTTCTCTGGGTGGAGAAGTGAGAGTGCTTATATTTGTGTACCTGAGTCTCTTGCGGACTTACCCTTTTATAGGCCGTTGAAATCTGCATGGGTTTGAGCGCATGACATTTCATGAGGAGGGAATGTCTGCGGGACATGTGGGGGTTACGTGAACTTGGGCTGGTTGGTGGGTCCTATCCCATCGGAGAGGGAAAGCCAGTGGTTGGTGATCCAAGTCCCATCAGTCGGCGGAATCGGCTGGTAGGTGGGACTGATCCCATCAATAGTGCGGTCAGGAGATGCCAGTCTGAGCGGGTCAGACGGTTGGTTGTTTGGCAGGCGCAGGGCCGACTTAAAGAGGTCAGGGCCGCCATGGCACGCCTTGGAGGAGCCGGGGCCGACGGAGTCAACCTAGAGAGGTCGGGGCCGCCACGGCACGCCTTGGAGGAGCCAGGGCCGACGGGGCCAACCTGGGAAGGTCGGGGCCGCCACGACACGCCTTGGAGGAGCCGGGGCGGACGGGGCTGACCTAGAGAGGTCGGGGCCGCCACAGCATGCCTTGGAGGAATCGGGGCGGACGGGGCCGACCTGGGGAGGTCGGGGCCGCCACGGCACGCCTTGGAGGAGCCGGGGCAGATGGGGCCGACCTGGAGAGGTTGGGGCCGCCACAGCACGCCTTGGAGGAGCCAGGACGGAAAGGGCCAACCTGGAGAGGTTGGAGCCGCCACGGCACGCCTTGGAGGAGCGGGGGGGACGGGGCCGACCTGGGGAGGTCGGGGCCGCCACGGCATGCCTTGGAGGAGCCGGGGCGAACGGGGCTGACCTAGGGAGGTCGGGGCCGTCACGGCACGTCTTGGAGGAGCCAGGGCAGACGGGGCCAATCTGGAGAGGTCGGGGCCGCCACGGTACGCCTTGGAGGAGCTGGGACGAACGGAACCGACCTGGAGAGGTTGGGACCGCCACGGCACGCCTTGAAGGAGCCGGGGCGGACGGGGCCAACCTGAGGAGGTCGGGGCCGCCATGGCATGCCTTGGAGGAGCCGGGGCGGATGGGGTGGGAAGGTCGGGGCCGCCACGGCACGCCTTGAAGAAGCCGGGGCGGACGGGGGCATGCTTATGCCATGTGGTTAATTTTACCATAATTACTTCCATGACTTTATTACCTACATTATTGGCCACATCAATATCTATTTAAGATACCAAAACAGCGTTGGTGGCAGTCTCGGCATGTTTGGGTTTTCATTAACCAAAACTCCCATAAGTACCAATTTAAATAAAAAAAATATCCAATCAGTCTATGGTCGAAAATTCTCGAGCCACCAGCACCTTCACAAGAAAAGCCCAATTGACTTTATCAAATGCCTTCTCAAAATCCAACTTGCAAAGCACTCCTAAATTGCTTACCCACTTTTGAACCAGAGGCAGAAAAATTTCCATTCTAGGAGCTGCAGTAAACCATAAGACCTAGAGGCAGAAAAAATTTTGCATCAACAAAGACGAAAATAAATGGCTTCCAAATCCTCAACTATTAATATCGTTATTTACCCACTTTTGAACTATATGATCGGGGTAACTTGCAAGCAAGCGACTAAAGTAATGTTGAGTTTTAGGACCTCAAAATTAGTCATTAGACATTGATGGGTTCAAGCCAACCTTTTTTGTAGCCATCGCAAAATTCTGATCTTTGTCGTGCATGGCATAGGCATGTGTTATTTGTTTTAAATCTCCAAGTACAGGAAGGCATATATATGATATTACGTACACTCGTCAAAGTGAAAACATACGCATGATTTCTCAAAAAAGAAATTAATGGCCATATATTAATTGATGGGATGACCAACAGAATACAAAGGATGGCAATCTCTCTCCTTTTTGCTTGGTTTCGGAACAATCTCCCACGCTGAACAGGACCTCATCTTGGAATTGTTCTCTTTCCATTTACAACCTTTTTGCCAACTCCCACACCGCAGTTAGGCCCAAGAGGACAATGGAGAGTTCCACCTCTCCTCATATTGCACGATTCTTTGCTGCTGCTGATGCCGACAGTAACTTGCTGTGGTCCCTTGGATGCCTTTTCCTTGCGTTGTCATGGAAGGAGCATCACAATGCACTAGCACTAAAGAAATGTTCTGATATGGAGACAACGGTGTGTCACGATTTTAGGTGCTCGAAGGTTCGTGCGTTTCGGTTCTCTGAAGACTATTTCTGATTCTGCTTTAAGATTAGTGCATGCAGCATGGCTGTGTCCGATCTCCGGCGATCTTCTCCGGCTGGTCTTGGCTTCTTGTCCGACGATGATGCCGCCGTCGAATGCCATTCCGGTGGGCTCGGATGGGAGAAAGGAGGGAGGAAAGATATGCAATCGCTCGCTGGGCAGTCGGTTTGAGTGGGTGTCTTCGTCTCCTTCTCCGGCGACTGTTTCCGAGCTTGTTCGTCTGTTTCCGGATGTTGTCTAGGCCCCTATCTAGGTGTTGGAGGAGGAAATCTTTGATTGGGGCTCCAAGGCCGTAATCGCTCGGAGCTTATCGCGATGGATTCTACCTGAAGCCATCGTTCGGGAGCTTCGACGCGCTGGAGTTGCCGGCTTGATAGAACCGATCAGCTTGGCCCACCGTCATGTTCTGCTCAGGTTCTCTGATCCAGCGGCTAAATTGATGGTGCTCGGAAATCCCTGGGTTGTAAATGGGCAGGTCATAGCAATTGAGGACTGGAAGCCTGAATTCATCCCATCGGAATCGTCGTTGTCCTCTGCTCTTCTGTGGATACGGCTGCCGTCTCTCCCTATGGAATTTTGGACTGAGACCATATTGAACTCCATCCTTGCTGTTGCCGGGAGGTTTGTCTTCCTTGATTCGGCAACCAAGAGAAGAAGCGTGGCGGTTATGCCCGTGCCTGTGTCCAGGTGGACCTAAGGAAGCCGCTGCGGCCGGGGGTGAGGGTGCGCGGTACAGGACTCCCCTTCTGGCAGCCGTTTGTGTTCGAACATCTTGAAGGATTCTGCACCTTGTGCGGTGCTCTGCATCTGGCTGAGGGTTGTCCCTCTGATTCAGTGAAGACCCCTGATTCTTCTTCTCCGCTGTATGGACCCTAGATGTCTGCGATCCGGCGTCGGAGAACTCCCCAACCGACGGCTGTGGACTCGGGTTTGAAGTTCCAGAAGGCTTCTGCATCATCGTCTCCCAACGTTGTTGATGGCTGGCAATTCCCGAAGAAGTTGGCTTGCAGGAAGCTTCAAACCTCTAGTGCGAAGGGGTCTGTGGCTAGCTCCAGTGAGCAACTGGGTGGTTTGGGTGTGGACATGGAGGGTTCCACTCATGGGCCCCCTGCTGGAGGCTCGGGCAATCAAGCTGTGGAGGAGGGGTTGCAGGCTGTGAAGGGTGCGTGCCAATCCCTGTTCACTGTGCCGGTCCAGGCCGAAAGCTATGGGAAGCCTGACAATTCTTTGAAGATTAAGCCATCCTTACTTCTGCTAATCCCTTTGCCCTTTTGGGATCTGATAAATGGGCTGGGAGGCCAAAATCCTGGAGGGAAGCTAATCCGGGGCCATTGAAGAGGGCCCGTCCGGTGGAATCACTGGATCCGAGGATTGGTCCTATAGCCTCTAAAGGTAAAGGGAAAATCAATGATGCTGATAAACAAGGGTTGGATCCCACTTTCACTTTTTCCGCATCGCTGAAGGTGCCGAAGGAGGTCGGGGCTCTGGCTGCTCGAGGGCCCTAGTGACCCAAGCTTTGGATGTTCACCCCCAGGTGCATGTGCTGAGGTTTCACAGTTGCTTCCACCGGAGCATCGTTCCCATGACGATGTTGTCTGTCTACTCAAGAAGGCTATGCAGGTTGAGGTGGATGGTGTTAATATGGACAGTCAGGTCCATGTGACTTAGGCAGGAGGTCCTATTGATAGTAGTCCTCCTGATACTGAGATGATTGGGGATCGGGTGGGCTCTCCCCGATCTAAATGAAGATTATTATATGAATGTTAGAGGAGCTTTGAAACCATCGTTTCGCTCCTCTTTTGGGAGGCTCATGCAGCTTCATAAATTTGATATATGTGTTTTGCTGGAGACTCGGCTGTCAAGGCAGAGTTTGGCCCGTGTCAGGAGACAGATATCTAGATCGTGGTCTTCCTATGCTATAGAGTCTGATGGTTTATCTGGTGGCATCTTGGCCTTATGGTGTGCTGCTGACATTAGAGTTGAGGGTTTTTACCAGTGCGGGCAGCAGGTGGCTTTGGTTATCTCAGAGGGATCGTCGGCCCCCTAGCTTCTTTCTGGTATCTATGCGAGTACTGACTTCAAGTCTGTCGTGTTCTCTAGGATGAGCTCTTGTCAGTGCTTACTCAGGGTGTTCCTTCCCTGATTGCTGGGGATTTCAACTATATTATGGGAGCCAATGAAAAAAGAGGTGGTAGGCAGTTTGTGGAGTCTTCGGGCAATTCTGAGTTCGTTCTTTTATTGCATCTGCAAATCTTTTGGACTTGGGATTTCATGGGGCTCAATTCACTTGGTGCAACAATCGTCATGGGTCTACCAGAGTGTAGGAAAGATTGGATAGGGCTTTGGCCACTGCTAAATGGCTTCAGCTTTTTCCCTCCACCACTGTCTCTCATCTGACCAATCGCCTCTGATTATTGCCCTATTCTTATATCTACTAATGTGGATGATCAGCGCCGAGCTCAGTTTAAATTTGAGAAATTTTGGACTTCTTATCCTGCTGCTTGGTCCCTTATTTCTCAAGTTTGGCATATTCCTGTCAGAGGTAATGCCACTTATCGCCTGTCTCGCCGGTTGGAACTTGCCAGGTAGACTGTCCAGATGGAATCGGGAGGAGGTTGGTGACATCTTTAGACAAGTTGAGGAGGTGGAGTATATTGCTTCTCTTCAGGATAAGGAATACCATCTTGGCTATCTTCAGGACTCTGATTTAGCTACTCTTCGTTCCAGTCTTGGCCTCCACCATTCCCTTCTTCGTCGGCAAGAGACCTATTGGAGGCAACGATCCCGGATCAGTGGATCAAGGAAGGTGATCAAAACACTAGATTCTTTCATCAGATCACCTTAAAGCGCCAAGCGGCTAATCGGATTCGGCGGCTTATTGATGATTCGGAAATGTTCAGGAATCCACTCTGGGCATTTTGGACCAGCTTTTCTGATTTTTTCGTTCTCGGTGGACTGAGCTCTCTGGGGACAGCTCCTCTGTCTATCCAGTGGCATCCCCCTTTAAGGTCTCGGCGGCTGAGAATGCGGCCCTTACCAGTCCAATTACTTCAGAGGAGATTCGGCTGGCCCTTTGGAACCTTGGCCCCGATAAGGCCCTTGGTCCGGATGGGTTTCCTCCTCTCTTCTTTCGGCATTATTGGGCTATATGCGTCAGGATGTTGAGCAGGCTATTCACCTTGTTTTTATGACCAGGTCAATTCCTTTGGAGTGGAATAGGACTCTTGTTACTTTGGTGCTGAAACGCCACGATGCTTCTATGCCGCACCACTTTCGGCCTATCAGCCTGTGTACGACCTTATATAAGGTGTGTGCTCGGCTTCTGGTCTCTCGGCTCAGGGTGGTGATTCTCGTCTGATCTCTCTTGAGCAGGGCGCTTTCCTGGCCGATCGTATTTTTGATAATGTCATGTAACTCAAGAGGTGATGCATGATCTTCATAGAGCCCCTAG
Source organism: Calamus simplicifolius (assembly GCA_900491605.1). Classification (NCBI taxonomy): domain Eukaryota; kingdom Viridiplantae; phylum Streptophyta; class Magnoliopsida; order Arecales; family Arecaceae; genus Calamus; species Calamus simplicifolius. Next base: position 419,927 of record UESW01004771.1, on the reverse strand, counting down.
TCGCCAGTGTCTGATGGCTGTCAAGCTGGACATGGAGAGAGCTTATGATAGAGTGTGTTGGGATTTTCTTTTTCGCTCTCTTCAGGAGTTTGGGTTTGATGAGATTTTTATTGCTTGGATCAGGGCTTGTGTTCATCGGTCATCCTTCTCTATTATTATTAATGGTGGTCAGACGACTACTTCCACTCTGTGGTGGGTCTTAGGTAGGGATGTCCCCTGTCCCCATTCTTATTTATTCTGTCTATGGATGCCTTATCTAGAGCTTTTCACCAGGCCCAGCAAGCTTCTCTCCTAGATCCTTACAGTGCTGGGCCCCAAGGGCCATCGTTATCTCATTTGTTGTTTGCTGATGATTGCATATTGATGGGAAGGGCTACTACCAGCAATGCTTCTGCTTTTGCTTCAGTGATCCAGTCTTACTGTAGGGCTTCTGGTCAAAAAGTTAATAATGCTAAATCCATGATATCTTTCAGTCCGAAGACTAAAACTTCCATTCGGGAGTCTATTATGCAAATTTTGGGTATTTCCGCTCAGGCTGATCACCTTTCTTATCTGGGGGTCCCTATTACGGGAAGGCGGCCACACTGCTCAGATTTTACCAATCTGGAGCACCGTGTTCGTGATCATCTGGATGGTTGGCAAGTCTCTGGGTTATCCATGATGGCCAGGCTTATCCTCATCCAATCTGTTCTCACTACTCTTCCTCTCTATATCCTTTCTAATGCAGCCATTCCGTTGTCCTGCTTAAGAAGGATGGAGAGATGGTTCAGAGATTTTTATGGGGCTCTATGCAGGAAGGCCATGGGATTCACTTGCGAGCTTGGGATTCTGTATGCAGGCCCTTATCGGAGGGTGGGCTTGGGATTCATTCCCTTATTGTCAGAAAAGAGGCGCTGATTGCTAGGCACGCATTGAGATTCTTGCTGGATCCTGGATGCTTATGGAGTTCATTCATGCGTGCCAAATACGGTGATTGGTCCTCCCATAGTCAGCCTAGTCTACTCGTACTGGAAAGAGGTTTGTCGTCATGCTCTGGCTGTTCTTAGACGTATGTCGTGGATGATTGGTGATGGCACCTCTGTGGTATCCTTAGGGATACATTGGTTGGTTGATTTCCCATTGATTCGATGGCCCACCTTTGTCAGTTCTAATATCCCTACTGGAATGAGAGTCTCTAACCTTATCATTTAGGATCACAATGCCTGGAATGGCCCCCTTATTGACTCTTTATTTGGTGCGGAGCTTTCCCAGCGCATTCTCTCTATCCCTCTTTTCCAGATCACACTACGGATATTAGATTATGGAGGAGGTCCTGCTTGACCCGTGCGCCCATCCGGACTTCATGCAGGATTACATATCTCAGTCAGGGTACGATGATGGATGGGTCCTAGATTTGGAGGCTTCCCATCCACCCAAGAGTTCACCTATTCATCTAGAAGATGGCTTGGGATTGTCTTCCTACGTGTTCCCTGCTTTCTGGGAGGGGCATGGCGATCTCTCCTACCTGCCCATTATGCGGTTCTGGGGTCAGACTGCCACCATGCTATATTTTCCTGTGCCAGAGTGAGATCGGTATGGCAGCTTGCGGGTTACAGCCTGGGGTGAGAGTAGTGTTCAGTGCTGCACCTCCTTCCTTACGATGATTCGTTGAGACACCAGATGAAACTTTGGTCGTTCCAGCTCCTTGGCTGCCTATATTGTTTATCAGCTTTGGTTATCCCGGAATCATCAAATTTTCTCTGATGTTTCTGATCCTCCTCACCGGATTGTCAGAACTGCTTAGTCTCTCTCAGATGAGTATATTTTTCATCATTCTGTCTTTGACTCTTATAGCTCTAGCATCTGGGGTTCCCCTGCTGCCCCTGCAGCGCACCGGCGTACGGTCCTCGTCTCTTGGGAACCCCCTCCACTAGGGTTTGTCAAAATTAATTTTGATGGCAGTGTTCATGGTCGTCTGGCGGGTTTGGCTTTTCTTATCCATGGGCCTGATGGTGCTTTGGTTGCGGCTGGCGGTTTTGGCATCCTCTACCTCTCTGTGACCGGTTGCTGAACTGCATGCGACGTGGGCTGGTATTTCCTACGCCATACGTAGTCTAGGTACTCGCGGACTTATTATTGAGGGTGATTCTATCACTGTGGTGCATTGGCTCCGCCAGGATCCGAGCGTTCCTATTCTGTCCAACCCGATGTTATGTGACATTCGGTCTATGCTTCACTAGGCTGATACTGTTCAGATTCGGCATATTTATCGGGAAGCGAATTCAGCAGCTGACTGGATTGCTGCCCGAGTTGCCCATCATTCAGGGCCATGGTGCTGGATACCGGGTGATCCGTGCCCACCTGTGCTTGCTCAAATTTTATATTCTGATAAATTGGGATTGACTCAACCTAGATTGATGTGATAATCCGTTTGTACCAAAAAAAATGTTTTTGATCTCATGCACAAATGCAACGTCTGACATCAACTTCTTTGGGAGGTATTCTCTTTTTTTTGGTACAAACGGGCGATCACACTAGTCTAGCGCGAATCAGCCCAGATAGATCGAAGTACAAAATTTGCTGCAAAAAGAAGGGCAGGGGTCGCCCGGCCTCCAAATCCATGATCCAGCATGCTGGGCCACAGAAGTAGCCACCCAGTCTGTCGCCGAGTTGGCTTCACGGTAAATATGATGAATCTAGGCACAATCCACCTCCTGCAGCATAGTCCAACTATCCCAGAGAATCGGATTGCTAAAACCAAGAGGGCTATTCTCCTTCTTCAGCCAAGAAATGACCGACATGGAGTCACCCTCAATAAAGAGCCTCTGAGCATGAAGAGTCCGAGTGGCGTAAGAAATACTAGCCTAGGCCGCATAAAGCTCGGTCATGGGGACTAAGGAGTCGAGACAACCAAAACCTCCCGCAGCCAATAAGTCACCATGAGGACCACGGATAATAAAATCAGAACCAACAGCTCTACCATGAACACTCCCATCAAAGTTGATTTTGATAAACCCTAGAGGGGGGGTTCCCAGGAGATGAAAACCGTATGCCGGTTCGCTGCCAAAGCAGCAGGGGAACCCCAGAGGCCATAGTCATCAGAACCAACACGGGCACAATCCACCACCAACAATCTAATCTTCCTTACAATCTTGTGAGGAGAAATAGCATCATCAGAGAAATGAGTTGGTTCTTGGATAGCCAGATCTGATATGTCGTGGCAGCCCAAAGAGCTTTCTTCTACTGGGATCCCCTCCGGAGATCAAGAAGGAAAGAGGAGTGCAAGGAGCCCGAACCATCATGTCTGATAGAATAGCCAATCATATGCCAGACCCATCTAGCTCTAGGGTAGGTGAAAATAACATGATCAGACGATTCCTCCTCCAGACTACATGAAGGACAGATCGGCTGAATAAGTAAACCTCTCTGCGAGAGAAGAACGCAGGTTGGAAGGCAGTCCCACAGAAGCTTCCAGATAAATAGCTGAACCCTGGAATAATAGGAAGCTTCCAAATCCATGCAGCATCCTCCGACCGCTGGGGCTGAGGCCTGAAACAACTTCATCAGATCCCTAGAGGGGGCCTTAGAGAGACAGGATCTTTGCCAGAGCCTGGAATCAGATAAACGACCAGGAGTAAGAGGCATCGAGAGAATCTGCCGAGATAATTTGACACCAAAGAAACTCATCACCGAAGGGACATGCCAGGCAGGGGGATCAGAGGAAATCAAATCCTTAACCTTTAAACAGGCAGGGGAATCAATATTAATAAAGGAGGGCCACCGAGAGAGAGGAATCTCGAAAGCCAGGTATCCTGAATAATATCAATCGATGAACCATCTCCAATCATCATGAGATATTCTCCGAGATAGCCTGACCATAACGACAACCTCCTCCAAAAGGAGAGCATCCCCGAGGTGGAGAAATGTGCGAGACGGACGACCAATCACCATACCTCGCACGCATCAGCGAGCTCCACAGGCAATGCGGCTCCAAAAGGAATCTCGAGGCATGTCTGGCAAGAAGGGCATCACGTCTAACAATCAGAGACTGGATCCCGAGACCACCTTCAAGGATAGGCATACAGACCATGTCCCAGGATAGGAGATGAATACCATGACCTTCTTGCATAGAAGCCCATAAAAATCTCGAAAGCATCGCTCGATCCTCCTCAAACAAGTAATCGGAATGGCAGCATTAGATAGGAGGTAGAGGGAAGGGATGAAAGAACCGAACGAATAATGATAACCCTCGCCATCATCGAAAGGCCAGTGACCTGCCATCCCTCAATGCACTGGCGAACCCGCCTCTCAATCTCATAGTAATCAGAACAACGGGGGTGTCTCCCCGTTATAGGGATCCCCAAATACATGAGTCTATCAGTCTGAAAGTAATACCCGATAGATTGATAATGGCTTCCCTAGTTCTTCTAGAAACCTTCGAGCTAAAACATATGGAAGACTTTAGAAGATTAACCTTCTGCCCTGAAGCCTGACAATACCGCTGTATAATAGAATGAAAAGAAGCCGCATTATCAATAGAAGTCTGGCCCAAAATGATACAATCATCAGCAAAGAGGAGATGAGAGACGGAGGGACCCCCAGAGCCAGCCATAAAAGGGACAATCGCCTATCTGACTGGGCCTGCCATAAAGCTCGAGAAAGATCATCCACAGCCAGGATAAATAGCAAAGGAGATAAAGGACATCCCTGCCGGAGACCCACAAAGAGCGAAAGAACTCGGTCGGCTCCCATTGACAATCAAAGAAAAGGAAGGCCTTTGAATGCAAGCTATAATCCACTCTATGAATCGCCCATCAAACCCAAAGTCCAGAAGAGAGCGCTGCAAAAAGGCCCAACTCATTCTATCATAAGCTCGCTTCATATCGAGCTTCACAGCCATAAGACATCGACTGGCCGGGGCTCTCTAGAGATCATGCATAAACTCCTAAGCTATGAGGACATTATCCAAAATGGAACGCCCTCTAATAAAAGTGCCCTGTTCAGTTGATATGAGACGAGGAATCACAGACAAAGGCGGCGGCTAAAAGAAGAGCACATACCTTATACAAGGTAGTGTAAAGACTGATAGACCAAAAGTGCTGCGGAAGAGAAGCATCCATACGCTTGGGCACCAAAGTAATAAAGGTCTGATTCCAGTCCGAAGGAATGTGTCTAGCTGGAATACATCCTGAATGGCCTGAACCACCTCCTGCCCAACAATATCCCAGTAGTGACGATAAAAGAAGGACGGAAATTCATCAGGGCCAGGGGCCTTGTCCGGACCAAGCTCCCAAAGGGCCAACCTAATCTCATCAGTGAAATCGACCTGACAAGCAAATCATTTTCCAAGGAGAAACCTTCCTGAAATCTGGAACCTGAACAACCGGGCCCCCGTCACCAGTAGACTTCAGCCCATCTGGACTAAAAAAAGTGGAGAAGCATATCCCTGATAGAATGGATGTCTTCCTGAATGTGACCATCATCATCAACTAACCTCTGAATCCTATTAGCCGCACACCGCTTCAGAGTAGCCTGATGAAAGAATCTAGTATTACGGTCCCCATCACAAATCCACTGAAACCTGGACCTCTGCCACTAGTAACCTCCTGCTGCCGAAGAAGGGAGTGATGACGAGCAAGCAACTCCCTAAGAGAGGAGAGATCCGACTCCAACAGAAAACCCTCTGATCCTCTTAGCCTGCAAGATACTAATATCATCTTCGACCTTTTCAACTTGTCTGACCAGATCGCCCACCTCCAGCCGATTCCATCTAGACAGCCTGTGTCTCGCCATCTTAAGACGGTGTGATAATCGATAAATAGCATTACCCCTGACTGGAGTATGCCAGATCTCAGAAATGATAGAACGAACAATAGAATGGCCAGTCCAAAACTTCTCAAATCTAAACTATTTTCGAAGCTGCTGATTAACCTTTGTGGAAATCATAATGGGCAGTGATCAGATGCAATCCTAGGGAGGTGAGTGACTGTAACCGCAGGGTAGCTCTGAAGCCACTGAGGTGTATCCAAAGCTCTGTCAAGTCTCTCCCAGACACGAGCTGACCCCTGACGGTTGTTACACCAAGTGAATTGGGGACCAGAAAACCCCAAATCCAACAGCCCAGAAGAACCGATGAAGGTTCTAAATTCAGTGATACCAGCTGAGCCAGTAACCCGTCTTCCCCCACATTTTTCACTAGCCTCATGATACTGTTAAAATCCCAGCTATGATAGACGGAATACCTTGAGCAAGGAGGGCAAGCAGTTCAGACCAAAGAACCCTTCTCTCCCGGTAATCCGTACTGACGTAAACAGCCGATAGAAGCCATGGGTCTGAAGTCCCCTCAGAGATCCTAAGGCCAATCTACTAGTTACAATGATGGAAAGCATCAATCGTAGCAGTAGAGGCACGCCAGATAGCCAACATTCCTCCCGACAACCCATCAGCCTCCACCGCATAGGAGGACCAAGAACGGAAAATCTGCCTACGAAACCGGGCTAGACTATCACCCGACAGCCTGATTTTTAAGTGGACACATATATCAAATTATATAACTGCAATAATCTAGTAAAAGAGGATCGAAATGAAGGCTTCCGAGCCCTCTGATGTTCCAAAGTAAGATCTTCATTTACAGACTGGAGGAGGCTGGGACCCACCCTGGTCCTCTATCATAATACTATCGGCAAGTCCCCCTTTCAATAAGGAGCATGCATCAGACTTCATTAATGGACAAGCCTGCTGACCTTCCAAAGCATAGCCTACCTCAACTGAACGGGAAGGCTGCACCGAAGATAAGGACCCTGGACTCAGGCCCTCAATAACTCGAACAGTATTCTCCGAAGAAAATCCAACACTCCTAGCTGATTGGGTCTCCCCCAACTCCTGGGCACCTTCCTGGCAACACGAGGCCAGAACCAACTGGGAAGGAGAGAAGCTAGACACCCCACCAAATTTGCAAGAAGGAACCTTCCCTTTACCCTTTCGCTTATCCATTTTGGAAATAGACCTTGGAGCCTGAGAAACTTCTGGTATGGCTCGCTTTAAAGGACCTAAACAAGCATCCCTACTGTCTAGGTGACCTTCCACACCCACCTCCAATACAAGAGAGGCAAAGGGATTCTTGGTTACAACAGGCTGATTCAGACAATTCCCCTAGGAGCCTCCCTTCTCAGAACTCAGCAAATTAGGAACCTGAGCCTCAGAACCGGCACGCCTCTGCAGAACCGGCACGGCCTCCTTCCCTTTTGAACTCAGCTCCAAATCACCCCCAAAATGGCTCAACTCTATAGCCGGATCAATCACCACCTTCATGGCCGATGAAGACCTTCGGCGAGCCAGCTTCACCGGAGACTCCCAACCATCAGTCTAAACTCCATTACCCGAACAAAGCCCAGGCTTCAGGGCAGCAGCACAAGGAACATAAGTTGTCGTAGAGGCCTTCGACTGCGCCACCCCCTTATCAGCCACCTGAGAACCAGAGGCGACTTTCCTTTGTCGAACAGCAACAAGCCAAGGTCCAAAAGCATGGTTGGCCACTAAGCCAGCCCCTCAATCTTCTTCGGCGTCGAACACGGGCCTCCCAGATGCAGAGTACCGCAAGTCATACAAATGCCCTCGAGACTCTCATACACAAATTGCTGCCAAAAAGGTTGATTCAACCCTTGTACAGATGCCTGGCTGGAGAGGGTGACTGAGATCGACCCTGATGCATGCCCTTGCAAATCCCCCTCTATTTTTTGCCAAAGCAGCAGCATCAACAGGGACAAAACCGCCTACAGACTCTAGAATAGCTCTGAGGAAACTCTCCTTCCAGAACTCCAATGGTAAGTTCGGCAGCCTCACCCACACCAGAGCTGATGGGATTGAGTCATCCGCCGGAATGAACTCCGGCCTCCACGCCTCGGTCCCTATCACCTGGCCATTAACAACCCAAGGCCGCTGCAGCACCAGGTTGCTAGCTTTCGGAGAATCAAAACAAAAGATATGGCATCGGAATGCCAGATTAACCGGAACAATTTCTCCAGGAACTCCGGCACGCCTGAATTCTCTAATCAAAGCGTCCACCGGGACCCATTTGTGGAAAGAGCGGGCAATGACGGCCCTCTTCTGCCATGCCGCCACCTCTGCTTCGAGCTCCTCCACCAGCAAGCTAATGACCTCCGAGAAAGACTCTTCCAGCCTTGCCACCCAGTCGGCGGAGGTAAGGATGAAACCCATTGATACCCAGTATACGTGGCCCTCTTCCCAGGAATCCGATCATCAGTAGCCGAATCAGATGCATCAGAGAAGAGGGAAGAGCGGGGTGAGAAATCAAAGAACAGGGGAAGTAAAGGTATCAAGGATCACCGAAAGATCAAGAAAGAAAAAGCTCATAGAATGAATCTTAAAGCACCGTCCAATAACAGAACCAAAGAGTTCAAAAGCATGATTCTCATAGCAACTTTGATTCTTTGAATGGCGATCCATGAGGTGTTCTCTTTGCCACAATGCAGACTAGAATAAATAAAGAAAACTTTTTAGTTGATAAGGATGTAAGTGGCACATGATTAGACAAATAAAAAAGAAGAAGAAGAAGAAAGCTCCACATGGATTGAAAGGTTTGGCAGCATCGAGAAGCTGACGTGCTTGGCTTATCCATGTGCTTTAATTGCTTGCGAATCTTCGTTGAGTTTATATATATATATATATATATCGTCCAAGCTCATGCATACATGCATGCCTTATCCTGATATAATCATGTGAGCCTAGTTACTAGAAGTTTTTAACTAGTAATTAATTAAGGTTTGTTTAATTTAAGCTAATGAAGGTGAGATGAAGTAATTATAAGGGTTCCAACTCATGTAATCAGGAGGCTGAAGATCTTAAAACTGAGAGTAGCTAGCTAAGCCAGTGCCCATGATGCCTTATCCACCAACGCTGCTGGATGTGTGGAACTTGGGCATGGCATCATAGATAATATGGCTATTGCAATGGAAATATGCATGGGTAGGATGCAGCGTTGGTGGCAGTCTCGGCATGCTTGGGAGAACCTATATATATATATATATATATATATATATATGCACCATGTCTTCTCAATGATCCACTAGAGCTAGTTAGTGGGTGGCAAGTGGTGACAAAACAATATGGCAGCCATCTGTTGGAATTTCTTTTCACCCTTGATGGCTGCGATCGAGAGCGACGCACATGTAGGCCAACTTTGCTAGCTCTACTTGCATGTCCACTTGCAAGTTTTTCTTGCATGCGATGCGCTGCGAATCGCCTCGCCATACGGTCGGCACTCTCTTTTTGTGTCAGCTGGCCTTGTTTGGGATCGATGTGCAAGGGGCCCTGAATTTTAGTATCGTTATTCAATTCGATCTTATGGAACTATAACTCTTGGACACATCAATATTGGCGGTGGAATTGATCTTGGAGAGGTTAATTACCACCATGCATGTCTCGTGGAGTGGCTTCTCGCGCATCATGTCAAGCACCGCATTATTCAAAATTAATTGGGTTAGTAATCAATCAATCAATCACCTGGTAAAGTCTGGTCTCACTCTGATTCCGGGTCTGGCTTCAGAAGGCACTTGTAATTAATTGCTTGATCACTAATTAATAATTCTGGGTCTGCTTTCATGTATATATTCAAGTTTTTAAGGCAGTTGAGAGCCAAAATTGGCTGAACTGGGCTAAGGTCCCTTCATTTCCATTCCCGAAAAACGGATAGGGACGGAGGACGAAATCCTTAGGGCTTCCAATTTCAGCGGTTTGTCTTTTTTTTTTTTTTTTTTGATTCATGGAGATTGGCACACCAAAAAACGTGCGCAAAAGAAAGATCAGAACGCTAATACAATGATTTTAGTATAAGAATTGATATCAAACCAATTTGATTGAATTGGTTCAATTTTGAATGCTTATGGGATTAGTTTTGGATTCAGAACTTTATAGCTAAATCATATTTGTATTGTATTGATTTTTAGTTTTAGGATTGGTTCCTTGGTTCTAACCAAGAATCAAACATAATTTTTTTTTTCAAGAAAATAAAATATTCTTGAGAATCAACCTTATAAGTCATCTACCATTGTTATTAAAGATCTCTAATGTTAGTTTAGTTTAAAAGAATATTATATATATTTAATATAATTAAGGATAACAAAATTAATCATTAGTTATTAAATAAGTGTCAAATGAATAAGATATAAAAATTAAAATGCTATAATTATTTTTTTAAACTTTAACCATCACTTGCTTCATGCCCATGCTGGTACTACCTAGAAGGCTCAGCCCTCCTTTTTCAAACTCCCTCATACAACATCAAATTCTTGCAATCTAAGCATCTTGAAAAAAGTTTTGACTTCAACCAACAATTTTTTTTTAAATATTTTAGGCCTTCAATATATGAAAACAATTGATTAAAAAATGATGGAAGCGAATGTAGTAGGGACGAGCTATGGCTGATTTATGATGGGAAGCATAAATAAAAAGGGCTATTATTTGTGCAATGACAGCATTGAGCCTTTGAGTTTTTTTTTTTTTTTTTCCTCCTCTTTAAATGCCCTTTTAGCAGTACCTATAAGGACGCGCATGGGAAGAAAATTTTTTTTTTTTTGATAAATCCTGTCCATTGCTCTTGTCTACACTTCTTTTAGAGGACCATTACTGTCATGTAAAAGAATTGATACGTTAAAGTATTGGCAACCCTTTGTTTTCATCTGTGTTGAGATTTAAGCCTAAATTTGATTTTTTACAGACTTTTAATTCGATTTATTGAATATCCTATACATATATATAATCAAATATTTATTTAAAAAATTAAAAAATATTTATTAATATTATAAATTTTTTTGAGCATTCTTACATGGCTTTTAATCTCTCATCTAACTTTCATAACTTTTTTTAAAAAAATCTTAAAAATAAATAAAATAAAAAATCTAAGCTAATAATAATATAAAAAAAAGAACCAATCCAATCTGATTACATTAGTTCTGGATTGGTTTCAAAATAGAATCAATTCAACTCTAAATCCAAAATCTTAGAATTAATTCAATTCAATTCAATTCAATTCATGCTCATTCCTAGGAAAAAGAGAGAGCGTGTCTCGGAACATACCTTGAGCGGTATCTAATTTGACTGCATTAGTTTTAGATTGGTTTCAAAATAAAATTAATTCAGCTCTAAATCCAAAATCCTAGAATTAATTCAATACGATCCATGCTCACTCCCAGTGAAAAGAGATGAAGTGCCTCAGAACATACCTTAGAGCAGTCAGACCGGTAACCCATGGCAGACCGGTAGAAAATCTCTTCGTGGCTCGGAGACCTTTCCAAGAGCGAGATGGAAGCATTCTTCGCAATTAATCTAAACATGCAACCTGGTTGGAGGCTGGTCATCCGAGATCATGCAAATGTGGCGTGCAAAGAAGAATGATGGAATAAAGATACCAGACGAGCAGCTCTGCAGATGATCTGCTAAGATATCATTCTGCAAATCCACATATGCCAGGGCAAATGCGAGAAGAAATCAGTCCCAACACATAATTTCACTTGAAGGATTGCCTGCAGCTGAGTCTCCTTTAGCTGCCATCACTATTAGCAAGCAAAACATACAGTGCCTCGGTTAAGATTCCAATCCCCATTTTATTCAATCAAACAATCTACAGTGGGATTAATTGCAGCTGGTATCGTAGAAGCAGTACCATTAATAAGCTTGTCTGCCCTGGACAGCGCTTTCCAAACAGCAAACCTAAGGAGTCAACCATCAAAACCTCCCTGTGGCTTTGGCGTGCAGGACTTCCAAGCATCGGCAAGGTGTTCCAGAACATTGGTGTCATGACACCACAGGAAGCTTTGAATACTCCAATTAAACCAATCAATAAAAAAAAAAAAAAAAAGCGACAGAGATAACCAAAACAAGTCTTTTTTTTTCTATTTTGATGTGTAATCAAAACAAGTCCTGTCACAAACACACTCAAATGTCCTACATCCTAAAGATCACCGACCAAAACAAAAGTTGACTAACCACAACTCACACCTATTATCAAAACAATAAAAGAGAAAAAAAGAAAAATAATCACAACTCCCACAAGATTAACATGACAACATTGTCCCTATTGCATAAAGCTTAAGACAAAAGCACATTGATAATGTCTTAGTTACCAAAATTATTATCAAAGAACATAGCTAAAAATATCTAATGAGTAGTTCATATCCAAACAAAAAAAAAAGAGAAAATCACTACCACAAGATTCTAAATTAGAACAAAAAACATGACTAGACAGCGGAGATAGATGGCTAAGCTCACCAAGCTCAGCGCTTCTTTGACACACCGACAGTCTTTCCCCTTCTGCCAGTAGTCTTTGTGTGCTGACCACGGACGCGAAGACCCCAATAGTGCCTCAAACCACGGTGGTTCCTGCAAAAGATTTTTTTTTTTTTAATATAAGATGACTGCTTTAAGTGAAGTCTCATTCTATGAGATGAGAGTAATATCTAAAGATAACCAATATCAAATGATGATTGAATGACCATCTGCTTCTTCAGTTCATCTTACTACAACAATTTGAGATATGGAAGTATCTTGGCTTCCACACAATGATCAAAGACTTCAAATAGAAACATGTAACGTCTTGGTCCAGTCAGGGCACAAACAAATTCTATTTTGAATATCAGATGCCCTGCAGTACCTAGTCTTTCCCTGATTAAATAACTATGCTATTGCATTCACATTGATCTGCCAATAGAGTTCCTGAGAAAAGGAAACACTAATGATCACAAAGCATCCCTACCATTCCCAATTCAAAGTTCAAACCCAACAAAACTCAAGAGAAGGGCTAATCCTTACAAAGCAAGGCTAACAATCTTGTCCAGAAATATACGAGTCCGTGAGAGTACCTTCAACAGGAGAAGGGGAGGGTGGAGGATCAAATACAGCTCTACATGCTGATAATACAGAACTATTGACATAGCGTCTCCAACAGCTTGCTACCACTCTTTCTGCCGCTAGCTACTACATGATGTCATTCATTTTACTGTTCTTCCTCATTTCACAACCTCACAACCCCAGTCCTCTTTGGCAATTTACTCGGAGCTTCAATGACAGACCTTATCATCAATAACAAATGAGTTCAGAATAACACTTACCACACTCACTACTCTGTTAATAATGCCCTAATGCCAACTGTAACAAATATAAATACTGTATGTGCATCATTTTGCAATGGCAAACCTGACTTCTATGTTACGTACCAATGACATGTTTGAATGCTCAAATCTTACGAAGTGCCTATATTTTGGGAGTCATGAACTACTCTTAGAAAGATGTCACTTGCCCCCATAGTACTGTGAGGCAAGATGTCACCTGCCCCCATAGTACTGTGATAAACCCTCACTTCTGCAACTCTAAAGTCAACACCAGATTTTATATTTCTCCATTGCAACATAAGGGGACACAAACATCAGATTTCATATTTCTAGATGGCAACGTAAGGGAACCATCACTAGATAACCCATATGAAGTCTAGTACCCTCCTAATGCGGTCAATGATATAAAACAATGCGGAAGATTCCTCCACCACTGTTTGCCCACTAGTCTCACCAAAATAGCCTTCCACACACAAAAGATGTTAAACCCCACCTCCCAAAAACAGAAAAACAAAAAAATAAAGAAAAAGGAAAACAAAAATCAGTCGATTCTATCATTCAAATAATCTCTCTAGAAATTCCTAAAGGGAAGTCAAACAAATAGCTCAATCAGTTAATTTCATCTTTGCTTCCAATAACACAGAAAACCCCCTACAATTGGCTCACCTTGCTCGCCAATCATATGCCAAAGACCACGCCCAACATATGCCTTATATGGCTCGCACTAAATGGCAAGCTCACCACCCAATAAATTAGATGTAACAAGTCAATCCATCACATCATTAGCATGTACGCAAGAGAGAGAGAGAACAAAATCAGCAATAGAAAAACCATGATTTTAAATTTCAAAGGAAACCAAAATGTTCTAGCTGGAAGTCATGTGAAAACCAACCTTGCTCAAATAAAACTAATCAGATCCCATAACTTTCAATCAAAACCAAGTATCAGAACAACACTGCAGCACATGTTAGTGACTAGTCTCATCTTTTGGTCATTTTCTCTTCTTTCTCCTTCCTTTTAAGTCAATTGAGAGAGTGTGCTAATGAAAGTTCAATCATTTCACGAAGAATTTTCTTAAGATCAAATTTTGATCTTATAAGTTTCTAGTAGGTCTCAAAGCATTTGAGTGTTGATTTCCAAGAAGTTTTGGGGAAAACTTGTTTATAGTTTAATGTAACTAAACTTAATGTGAAGACCTACATTGGCACATGTTTAATCCAACATTAGTTGAGCCCTAGGAAGATCTTGAGTACTTATACAAGATCAAGTAATCCAAATAATACTTTTTGGATAGTGTATTTGGGCGAGCCCTTGCATTGATACAAATGGTATCACAATGGATCCAACCCATTACTCCTAGAGAATTGCGAACATTGTAAACAAGTCATTTTGACATTGACTATGGCCCAATCATGGAGTCTGCATATGGATACGATTGGATTGAGCCCCTTATGTTGGCAAAGACACTAGGACTTAAATGAAAAGAACATGTGAGAGTCCATATAAGCATGTGTTTAGTCACACATTGGTTGCTAGTTCCACATTGGTTGTATGTTGGAAAGAACTTGGATGCTTATATTACAAACCGACTAGCCCTTTTAGATGAGGTCCTACGTTGTTGCAAATGATATCAGAGTAAATGTAGCCCATGGCTCATGTGTACTTAAGGATACTATAAATGGGCTCTTTTGAGGTTGACCACAACTTAATTGTAGCATTTGTTCTTAGATTTCATTGGATTCAAACTTCTAAACTAGCTGATATGTCAAGCTTTAAATGAAAGTGTGTGAAGACCCTGCGGACATGTGTTTTTTCCCATATAGGTTGGGTATAAGGAAGATTTTGAATGCTTATATAAGGCCAAAGAACCAAGTAATACTCTTTGGCTAGCCTTTTTGAGTAAAATCCTGAGTTGTTATAAATAGTATCAAAACAAATCCAACCTATGACCCATGTAAATTAGGGTACACTAAAGGCAAGCTTTATTAGAGTTAACCATGGCTTGATTGTGATGTTTGTAATCGTATTTGATTGGATTTGATTTCTTAGCCTGGCAAGAACATCGGAACTTAGACGAGAGAGTATATGAGAGCTTATACCAATGTATTTAGTCCCATATTGCTTGTATGATAGGAAGATCATGGGGTGCTTATATAAGGCCAA
The DNA here is from genome assembly GCA_900491605.1 of Calamus simplicifolius. Taxonomy (NCBI): domain Eukaryota; kingdom Viridiplantae; phylum Streptophyta; class Magnoliopsida; order Arecales; family Arecaceae; genus Calamus; species Calamus simplicifolius. The sequence continues at coordinate 404,661 of UESW01004771.1, read as the reverse complement.
TGAACCCAAATAATACCTTCTGACTGACCTTTTTTAGATTAGATCCCAAATAATTATATTTGAAATACATTTTTTATTATATAAGAAAAGCCAATTTTCATTTTTTCATGACTTTAATTAGTATTTTATGGAAATTGCAGGTTCCTTACTTTTAGCATATTTCAAGAAAAAAAAATTATGCTCTAAATGGTGTCTAATATTATTAACAAATTATGGTTCTATAAATTTTAGAATTCTACCAATTTTTAGATATCACTTATGAATCTTTCATCAGATTCTTAAATAGTCCCAAATCAAACATTATGTCATTGAAAAAAATGTTAAAAATCACAGCCAATGTTAAATGGCTTAGAAAACTGACTATTAAACAGCAAAATTGGTGCAAAATAGGGAGAATATCACAATAAATATTATAAGCAGTGACATGAGACAATGTGGATGGAATTTGAAAGGAAGGATAGCAATGATCACACTTACTAGAGGTATTATTAATGAGAAACTAGAAATTAATACTAAATAATGATCTAATCAAGGTTTGCCATCTTGATATCAGACTCCATACCAATACCGTAATAGTATAATATCAGTACGCCCAACACTTGAGTCAATTCAACGTATCAAGACTTGGTTCGGTACTGGTAATGATATCAGTACGCCCAATATGGGGTAGTATGCATGAATCTAACTATCAAGACAATCGATGCAAATGCCACAACTAAGTTTCCAAACACTAACAAGGCCAATATCATAGTACATATCCAACTAAATAAGTAGTAGTTGTCTTCTCTACCTAATTACATTCATAAGCAACTTTGGCCTCATAATCAAGAATGATCAAAACATCATGAACAAAGCAAGAAACACTTTATATTGACAAAGTCGACTTGAAACTCGACTATGTTGGGAGATCTAATGAAGACTTTAGGATTCACTTAGATGTACTATTAAAACAAGATGACTTGCAAAAATTCACAGTCAATTTTTTTTTTTAAATGCATTTAGAAACATCCATGAGACTTAAAAATCTCTAAAATGTTGAACTGAAAACTTCTACCATAAAATATGTCAATTGTTTAGCATTGTTAATTGTTATGGTTTCATGTCATGGCTTTTTCTAATAATTAATTGTTATTATTTAAGAGTAACCATAGACATAGCTAGCATAACAAAGATTAAGCATAGATTAGTTTATAAGAGTTTTTCCCTTTAAATAAAAAAGAAAAGAAAGAACTCACAGGTGCAGGTGCACCATCAACTCCTTAACCAAAATCTAGGCCAAAACCTTGACGTGGATGTTTCCCTTATCACAAAAGTTAAATATGTGATTTTGAGGAAGAAAGGGGTCCATGACAAAGGTAATGCCACATACTGACAAACAACATCAACCAACCAAGTTTATCGGCTACCTTATACCAACTGCATAATTAAAAAAAGAAAAAGTGGAGATGATCATCAGACCACTAAATGATGAAAGAAAACTCCCAACCCATCCCCTGGGGTATCCCAAAATCATGCATGCAAAAATGTCTCATGCATGTGTAAATCCATATTTTTTAAACAATTCCCATACAAGTGAAAGTAAATTCTTTCTCTTTCTGTCTTAGTCAAGAATAAGTTTTTACCATGATAAAATGAAATAATTACAGAACCAGCTGACCTGCAAAATACAGCTCTCATCCACCACATGCATACATCTACATGCATACCCATGCAAGAATGCAGCTATAAAAGAAAGCTACCAGAAACTACTCGTGCATGATTAGATAAATTTGGAGCACAGATCTAGGACAGCTAAGAAAGTGAACAAAAAGATCTCCATGGACATCAAATATCAGCTCAAAATTCAAATAACAAGCAATGAAAATGCCAACCCTATATCCAAAGAGTCTGTAAGCCACAACTTCGTACACAAGAATGCAACAACTGGACTTATATTTTTGGCATCTGGTGAATTCTAAGGAATCTTAACATTTCCAAAGACTTGTTGTCAAGGCATAGAAATAGATACCACAGAAGCACAGATAATATTACATTCAAAGATCTAGGTGCAACAGAAAATGAAGAAAGCATTATAAGCTAGAGTAACACAGAAATTTAGTTGCATGTGCAATCAACCTTATCTTCTTCAGTCGCTCCAAATCATCCCTAAGCTTCATGTCCAAAGCATTGGAGACAACCTGCGAGTACCGACCATCCTTGTAGTCCTTCTTCCTGTTCAAGAACCAATCTGGGATCTTGAACTGACGAGGGTTGGCAACAACAGTCATGAGGTTCTCAAGCTCAGCAGCTGAAAGCTCACCAGCCCTATAAAAACCAGAACAACAACATGCTCATGTACGAAAATCAAAGTTTTATTTTGTTTTTTTTTTTTCCAGTCTAAAACTGGTAACCTCAGATATAGAAGGGGAATTAACTTTCACGCGTCAAATGATAGAAACATACAGAAGCAGGGTCCTAGATAAGCACCCAAAACACAATTAAGAAAAAAAATAACGCAAGATATATACCAAAGCACAGCTAAAGACCTTCGAGTATAAAATAAGAATCAATATCTGAAAATGTTGGTCACAATCATATTACTAAAACAAAACAGAAACAGCAGTTTAATGGAAAAAAAAAAAAGAAACAAGGAAAAAGGGGAAAGGATGAATTTTAAACAGGGACTCAGATATGATAGCGTAAGATGACGGCAGAGAAGAGAAGAGAAGAAAAAGAGAGAGGTTCACCTCTTGTTCATGTCGACGTCAGCCTTCTTGCAGACGATGTTGGCGAAACGGCGGCCGATACCCTTGATGGAGGTGAGGGCGAACATGATCTTCTGCTTCCCATCCACGTTCGTGTTCAGAACACGAAGGATGTGCTGGAAATCCTCGTTTGCGATCAGCGACTGCGCCAAAACACGACAAACCAACCATCATCAATCCACACCGAAATTGATTTCTAGAGATATTGGAGAAAGTAGGAGACGAGAAAGACCCACCATGGCGACAGCGCGGCGAGGGCTTTGGCCCCTGTGCGGCTCGCTTGCTCGCTCTGCCTCTCCCCTCGCCTCGCTCGAGCCAAACGAATTGAGAGGAGGTGGAGCAGGCGGGGAGTAGAAGAAAAAGAAGGGAACCCTAGCGCAGTCGTATGATTGTGTTTTCCAACGGCCGAGATTTCTGGAGTCCAGCAACCATAAAAGAGGCTATTTGGAGTTCACATTTCAATATAGATTTCTGGATAAATTGATTGGCATCAAAAATTTTGATGTTTGAAGTGCAACAAATTATTCATAAGAATTTTATTTGTCTCTAATTTAAGAATAAAAGATTCTTAGATATTAAGTAAAAACTTTTGAGTATTATTGTATTTGGTTCAACAAACATTTATATAGATATTTAATTTATCATAAAAATTACATCACCATAGAAGCCATGGTAACGTGAGCAGTACTAAGAGGTGTAGTTTTATGAGATCTGCATCTAATGAGAATTTAACATCAAACTTATTATACATAATAAGTATCTATTATATATTTATTTATATATAATAATTAATTTTAATATAATGATATTATATAATTACTATTATTATATATAGTAATATGTTTTAAATAATTGTTTAAATTAGAATATAATTATTATATAATATGTGATTATAGTTATTATATTACATATATTTATAATATATTATATTGCTATGTGTTAATTATTTATATTATATAACATTGTTAATAACATTTTGTATTATATTATATAAAAATAATATAATTAATTATTATAAATTATATATTCTTTGCATTTATGGAAACTAAGGTTTTTTTTGGAATTTTACTTGGATTCCTGTTGAAATATTTAAACATCAAAAACGGTTTAAAATGCATAAAAATATTGCTTTGCTTTGGTTTCTATTAAATTTGTAAAAGAAGAGTATTTTGAAAATTTAATACTTTTTTGACCGAATTTCTGTAATCTAGTTTATTGACAAAACATGTCAATTTGAAATACCTAGCAATATAAGGCATTTGAAATGCAAGGATCATATGCATAATCATGTGATACCAAAATGAAATCTTTCGATTCATAAACTAAACACCACCTCCTACGAATAGGATGCAACCTTACATTATCCCGAACCCTATCCCTTGCCCTATTACAAATGATAAGGCTACTTGTAGATGATTTTCAAGTTGTATTAATAAGATATCAAGGGCATCTCACAAGTATATTCTAGACTTCCCTGGTAACATGACAACCTAACTCATCATTTTGTCCAACATAAAGATGACAAAATCCTACAAATTACTCCAATTTGCTTAAGCACATAACTAATCCGAGTAACTAATGATGATTGTGAGCAAAAGATGTTAAAAGATAGAAATAATATTCTCATTTGCTATCTAAAGATAAATTAAAGATTAGTTACATTCAGTGATGAGTATAGAATTTGAAAAATAAGGCTGCATTGATTTCTAAAACCATTTTTTAATTCTCGTTTATTTTTTTCATTTCATTTAATAAATGAGAATAAAATTAATTTCTACTATTTATTTTTGTTACAAATGTCATCTTTTAAGAAAAAAAATCGCTCAGATGTTTCCTTGTCACCTATCTTTTGCTTGCCATTATCTTTTATTTCAATGAACTAAATAAAAATTAAATAGCTTTATATTATTTTCACTTTTTTCTATTATTTTAAAGCTCTATTTTTCAAACAATAATTTTATTTTCAAACACGAAACATATTTCTTTTATAAATAATATTTTATTTTTATGAAATAAAAACAAAGAACGATCCATCCTGAATAATTAAACACACTCTAAATATTTAAGCATACGCACAAGCAAAATAAGAGGGAAGATTTGATTGAAAATCAATATCTTAAAATTCCTTTAAATGATTAAGATCCTGCCGACGGGATAAATTTGTAGGATTTTGTTAAGAATATTCATTCAAATTTTAATTTAAAAGGAGCATTTAGAAATTCACCATTATTCATACACTAATAATTTATTCTTAGATTTATCAGGATGACTGCACATGCATGCCCCTATGGTAGAAATACTTTCCCAGTAAACAGTCCGAGATCCGGTTTCGAATTCATTCCCACGTACGTAATTTTATTGTGTCACAGCCAACCATACAAGAAACTCCCCAAAAAAAAAATAAAAAAAAATCACTCCCACAAGATTATTGAGATGGAAATTTCATGACGATGAGAACCAAAAACAGCCTCAGGGTTCAAACACCATGCCCTCAGCTTCTTTCTTTATCGACTGGTAGAGAGGTGTGGAAAGATATCGCTCTCCGAAGCTTGGGAAAACAACCTACAGAGTCACAAAAGAGCTTTGATCAGTAGTTGGCCATCTTCTAACACAAACAACATGCAACGTATACCAAGTCATGGAAGAAAGGGTCAACAACAAAATTACAATCCTATGCTCTACAATTTCTCATTGTTGGAACATTGCATACACAGCCTAGCTATTGGTTGATCCGGCAGTTGTAGATATAAGATTCCAGCCGAACCAGGAGATCATCGAAAGCATTAATTAATTAATTCATCAAGAAAATGGCGATCAGTTAACGCTAGACCCAGGCTGCACTTATTAATATATCACGAACTGAATTCGGCATCTTCCTTGCACCTCGTACATAAGAGTACACAAGAAACTAATGCTGGTAACTTTTTTTTATTAATTAAACAATAAGGATTTTTTAAGATAAATATTGAAGGTAAATATTATACACTATGAAAGAAATGTCAAGCTCTAAAGATGCATAGTGAAGCATGGACATTATTAATAAATAAGCTGATGGATGATTTAAATTTATGATATGAGGAATATAAAACTACGAAAATAGATAAGAAGTAATGGTGCTGCTACTGGAAACAGTAATGGAAAATATGTGTAAAGAATGAACAGATCATGTGACACCACTTAATTAATCATCATAATATCAGCAAGAGTTAAAAGAAGATTTATTACAACTACACGGAACAAAAATATAGCACCACACATGGTCACCTTGATTTGAGTGTTGTAAACTGGTCACTCAATAATCAAATAGCTCAGAGTTTTCAAGCAGCATTTCAGATACCAAAACTCCTGAAACTTTTCTGTATTTCTTAAGAATAATAGCAATACTGGCTCTTAAATATATTTTGCTTAATACAAAGTGATAACAGAACCAATATCCCACATTATAAAAACAAGCAAGTTATTTGTTTGACTAGTAGGTTCTAACATGAATTTCTCAAGGAATACTGACAGGACAGGAAAAGAAAATAGTAGAAATCAGAAAGATATAGGAGCTTACAACGATGAGTTTCCCTTCATTCTCTGGTCTCTGCGCAATCCTAATAGCAGCAGCTGCAGCAGCTCCGGATGATATTCCAACCTGCAATGAATGTACCTCTTACTGTAAGAAGCAGAAGAATCAATAGAGGGTTAAGTAGGTGAAAAGCATAGATTGCAGAACCTTTGTTGTGGCTAAATAAAAGGACTGGAAAAAAAAGGGGATAATATAAACTATAATAGAAACTTTAAAGGATTGACAGACTTACCAACAACCCTTCTTTCAAGGCTAGAAACTTCGCTGTTTCAATAGCTTCGTCACTTGACACCTGGATAATCACACCATTACATAAAACAAAGTTGATTCACACTAAAAATTTGAGAATCACAAGTAACAGTTGTTAGATGTCATCAGCTATTGCTTCACAAAGATAATTACACAGCAGAACATATATATATATACACACACACACACACACACACACACATACATACATACATATATATTTTTTATTTACTAACATGCTGACCAGCCTATTAAGCATCAAAGAGTACAGTCTCTAGAAACTCCATACAACTCAAAACCAGGTGGTCTTTAAAGCTTACTTGGATAACTTCATCAATGAGGTCGACATCCAAAACTCCAGGAACAAAGCCAGCTCCTATACCCTGGATCTTATGTGGACCTGCTCATTTCAAAATCAGGGGAGCAGAAATTAGCCAGACTGAAAATGGCTCTAAAATTTGTGCCAACCGTGCTTTCTAAATGTTAGAATGATATGTTCCTCTTATTATTAATCTTGGAATGGAAGGCAATGAATGTATATTTATCATGACAGAGGAACCAAATGAGTATGGGAGCATCAGAAACATAACCATAGCAACTATGAAAAGCAAATTCACCATCTATTGGGTTAACCCAGCTGCCAGAACAATTCAGGCTTCTAAGCTTGTAAACGACCATGAATAACAACAGAGCAAAAGAATGTAATCAGAAACATTTGATGCACTAACTTTTGGACCAACATAAGACACCTATCAAACAGTATATCTCTTTTTGAGATAGAGGGATATACTAGCTCAGCAAGTCAAAATCATCAAGAAACTAGTTTCTGAATTGAGGTCAGTAGGCTTCCAGTTAGGTTTAGCCATAAAGCCTGAGCCCCCTCTAAGTTAACTGATTTGCATATGGATCCCCATAACACCAAAAATTTCCAGTTGAATCGTTCAAGTTACTGGAGTGATCCAATAAGACCCTGGCATCCAAATAATGTTGACAGTTCAAATATGCTGAACATGGAAATTTGTTCTCCTTGTTTTTTGCATATTGAGTACTACAGAACTTAATGTCTGGTTTAATATATAAATGTCGATAATTTTTCTTTTTCTTTAATACCTATTCAAGGCTTCAAGGAAATGACTCTAGAAATAAAGCAAAATTAATTGCTAAAAGAGATGTGCAGGAACTGTAAAAATGATCAAAGATAACAAGAGCAGCTACATCTCCTTTGTCCTAAATTTCCAAATATGCTTTCCCTTACCAAAGTCAATCCCTATTCCCTTCTAATTTTCAAAAACATCCAGCCTCTCTTTTCCGTATACCTAAGATAGGTTTAATGTAATGGCAAGCCCTCCTTCGAGAAGAGTGTTACCCCTCTTGAATCCTCCTATTCCTTATAAATGAAGTTGATGATGCCTGATCACCTCGAGCTGCCGTCCTTGAGCGTCAGTGAATGCTCTGTGACTTTACTGAGGCAGCTTGACCTCCGCATCGAGATCTGCAAGAAGTCCCGGGAACCGGATATTCTGACGGGAACCCTTCGATGCTCAAGTTTGTGATCAGAATCATAGCCGTGAGCTTGAATAAACTCGAAAGAGAGAGAGTTAGGAAGATGATCAAACTCTTTAAGTGTCTGAGTGTTCATACCTTGGCCGGGGATCCCTCTTACCCGTTTTATTGATACTCGGATGTTGTAAGACTTGCTTGGGAAGCTTGGAATCTCATGATGAGCCACGACCTTTTTGAATGGAATGTCAAAATTAGTAGGATTTATCCCATCTGAACTGGGTGATTGGTACTTTATGGCAGATGACGACTTTTTGGGCTCATCTGATCAGGGTCATTAAAGTTGCATGATGGATGATGATTTTTTAGGCTCACCTGATCCGAGTCATTAAAGCTTTATGATGAACGATGACTTTTAAGGCTTGTGCCAGAGCTAATAGAGCTTGTCTTATTAGACATATATGAGTCAAAGGCGGCTGATGGGCTCGGCCTTGTCAGAAGCGAAGGCTTGTCTGGGAAGCGAAAGCTGAGCCCAGAGATGAGGGGAGATGAGGCCACCTTAGAACCGAGGCCGCCCAGGAGCTGGGGCCGCCTAGAAGCTGAGACCGCTTGAGAACTGTGGCCGCTTTAAAACTGGAACCGCCTAGGAGCTGAGGCCGCCTAAGAACTTGGGCCACCTTTAAACTGAGCCCGCTTTAAAACTGGAGGTGCCTAGGAGCAGGGGCCGCCTAGAAGTAGGGGCCGCCTTAAAACTGGGGCTGCCTAGGAGCAGGGGCTGCCCTGAGAACTGGGGCCGCCTAGGAGCAGGTGCTGCCCTGAGAACTGGGGCCACCTAGGAGCTGGGGCCGCCTTAAAACTAAAGCCGCTTAGGAGCTGAGGCCGCCTGAGAACTGGGGCCGCTTTAAAACTGGGGCCACCTAAGATCAGGGGCCGCTTAAGAACTGAGGCCGCCTTAGAACTGGGGCCACCTAGGAGCTGGAGCCGTCGGCAACCTATCGATTTTTGCCGTCATGTCATTTTGACTGTTAGCTTACACGTGGCTTTTATCAGCCGCATCAAAAGCACTCTCCCTAGTTGGTTTCCTTGTGCCAGCAACTCCGGCTTCACTCAGTGGCAATATCCACTTCAAGTCTGAAGGGGCCATCTTGAATAACCACTGCGGAAACATTCCACAATCCAAGAGGTGGCAGCAGCATCCTTGTCATCCCCCATCAGTGATGACTTTGTATCTGCCTTTGAAGTGTTATTATCCCTCAGAACATAGAGAAAAGTCAGGGAGAAATGAGGACCCAAAGAGAATGGGGAAAAAAAATCCTTAATGATTCTATAGATGTTTTCTTTTATTAGCTACCACATTTGTTAGTGGAAGGATGCCAGCAGCCCATTTTGTGCATAGTTATATAAGTTCACCAATGTCATATGTGTTGCCCGTTTAAAATCTACAACTTTGTGGATCTTTTGGGTGCTTTTAGTTAGGGTTTTGGTTTATTTTATTATTTCACATGACCTAGTTGCTGGGTCCAAAAAAAGAACTGTTTGACCAGCATTGTTCAAACCGACCACTCAGATCAGCATTAAGTAGTTGGAAGTTTTTCTAAAAAGGAAAGCATGGATTTTGATATGATCTGACCAGCAGTGTCTTGCACATGATAGGTCAGATGAATTGTCCCAATCAACCTTTCAGGCTTTAAAAGAAAATTGATCCTAATTGCTACTTAATGCATTCATTACCCAAGTATCAGATGCCACATATGATTTTTTTTTTCTTTTTCATTTATCTTTTAACTTATTCAAGAATTCAAGGAACGGATTCTAGAATTAAGGCTAAAAGACATGCTGAGGAGGTATAAAATGATCAAAGATAACAGGATCGACTTTACCTCCCTTGTCCTTTCTATTATTTTCTCCAAAATAACATTACAAACAAAAACCATGCAATCACAATGAACAGAAGAGTTGTGCACAAGAACAGTAAAAGTGGTGAGTTTTTGCTGAAATCAAACCTTTCAAAAGTGATCAGCCTATCATGGTGGGCACATGCATCATCCAGTTCCTCAATAAATGTTATACTTGCTATATGTTTACGCAACAGTACAATGAAAGTAACCATGCAAGTGACTGATTCAATATTTTCAGCATATCAAAAGAAATCCAGATGCACTAACTCACCAGGTTTTCCTCCAGATAAAACTGCACTTTCAGCTGGTTCCACACCATAGAGCTAACCAAAGGAAAAGGCATGCCACACAACATGGAAATTAGTAGATGCTAATAATCTAGAACATAAAAGTTACCCCACCAAAGGCATACTACATCAAGAGTTGCAATATCGAACAAGTTGGCAATGTAGATCACCATGATGATGATGAACTGACCTTGATATCAGGATTTTGCTCTTTAAGGTATTTTCCTGTTCCAGTAACCGTACCCCCTGTACCAATACCAGACACAAGGGCATCAATTTTGCCCCCAGTTCCATTCCATATCTCCGGTCCAGTTGTCTCATAATGAATCTGCAAGCACAAGGTGAAGTATATAGATGCCTTCTTTTGAAAGTTAAGTCTTGAACACCATCTCTATTCTCTACGTTACCTTTGGGTTAGCAGGATTTTCAAACTGCTGAAGGATGTATGAGTTGGGTGTCTTTGCAGCCAACTCTTCTGCCTTTTGAACAGCACCTTTCATGCCCAAAGTTGGATCCGTGAGGATCAATTCAGCTCCAAAAGCTTTGAGTATGATCCTCCTCTCAATGCTCATCGAGGCTGGCATTGTAAGCGTAAGCTTGTAACCCTTTGCAGCTGCCATGAAGGCCAGCCCTATGCCAGTATTACCACTAGTAGGTTCGATTAGGACACTCTAAGAACACAACACAAAGGAACAAATTAGCCAAGCTCATCAACTGCATTTATCATTTCAGTTTCTAAATCAAGTAGAATGGAGAAAAGGATTCATGTAGCTGATCCTAACTACTTTAAGGCCTAATAGTAGTAGTTGTTGTTGCTCTTATTCTTGTTCTTTGCAGCATGAGGAACTTCAATATTTACAGAACATAATGGATCCTTTAAAACCAAATGCATAGGTAAACTAATTATTCTAAATTGCTAGTCAACTAAACAAACACCAGATGAATAATCGCTCCATGTGGATCAAGGCTTCTGCATTACTTGAGTCTTTATGATCAAGAATATAAAAAATATGGCTTGTTATAGATACAGTTACATGAGTTATGAGTCATATTAGTGATGACCATTTAACTAGTGACCATCCACAAAGATTCAATTGCACTTTAAATTCTAACCAGCTAATTTTCACTTTTCTGGGTTTTGTTAAAGACAAACGGAACAATTCGATCGAATTGGTTACCTTTCCTGGTGAGATAAGTCCCTTCTCCTCTGCATCAGAAATCATACTATATCCAATCCTGTCCACCAAAAATTTTACGTGAACCAAAAAGAAAGAAAAAGAGGAAAAAAAAAAATCTATCATCCTTGCCATGACCAACAGCAATTACCTGTCCTTGACGCTGGAGCAGGGCTCCATCATCTCTAACTTAGCAGCGATACGGGCGACGCAGCCGGTCGTAACATTGTTCAGATACACCAACGGGGTTTTACCAATTAACTAAGTGCATCAAAACAATAATCATTTGGTAAACTAAGTGCGAATACAAGATCCGAAGAATAATAAACGAGAAAAAGACGGAAAAAGGACTAGAACTATAAATCTTACCTCAGTGACGTCCTTAGCAATCGTAGGACCTACTTCGCCCATCGTTAAGAGTAACTGCAACAAAATAAAAATAGCCACAAAATTTAGGAAACCGTCTACTCACCTTTCAATCCAGAACCAAGAAAAAACTATTTTGATTATGAAAAACAACAACAATAATAATTGTTTTACAGAAAAATCAGAACGACCGACGTTAGATGTTAAAGAGATCGATGATAGTAATAATAATAATAAATACTCGCATTGCAAATCTTGAGAATATATGGGGAGAATGAAATAAAGCGAATACCGAGAATCCGGCAAGCAGTAGAAATGGTAATAATGGAGGCGGCGGCGCGGCAGGAGAAAGGAGGAAAGCCAGCAATATGAAAACGAAGATGAAGCTGGAAGGGAATTCTGTTTCCGAATTCTCCTCTTCCTCTTTGACATAAATAATTGGGGACCCAAATTTCCTGTTAACCGCCAAGGCATGGACGCAACGTCTCACGTCAGAACGCCATGGCGAATCGGACCGTTGTACTGGGACCACATGGCATAGAGCCCAACCGGGAAACATCGTTGGGCCCCCCACAACCTACGGTTTAGTCGTCGAGATGCCGACTAGACTAGACTATTCGCCCTGGCAATAAAAATAGAAAAACTAAAAATAAAAAGGAAACGGCAAAGTCTCGCGATGCGATCGGATGGACGGCGACGTAGTATTTGGTCTGCCTTAGCTCAGCAGCTGCGCCCCCTTCAAAGCACCAAGAACCTAACTTACCCGATGACGTGTTAATATATTGTTTTTCCAATTGAAAGCATGTAATTAGTAATATTGCTTCATGAAATATTTATAGTTATTCTGTATTTAATTAACAGAGAGCAGAAATGAGAGATCCTTAATTACTGCTAACCAATATATATATATATATATATTTAGGAGCCAGTACTCTGTCTGCTTCTTTCTCAACAGCCATGACCATCATGTAAAAATGAGAAAAAGCTGCACTGATTATATATATATATATATATATATATATATATATATACTCTTAAGACATCAAGTGACATAAATGGAGTGTTAAATTCTAAGTTGCCAAACCACTACAAGTAGCCTGAATTTTTTTTTTTTTTTTAACATAAGATTTGATATAGAGGAAACTTGCTATTTCTTTTTTTATTTGGGAGTTATTTTATATTTAAACTTTTACAAAGCATCATGATATAGTCAATCTTATTGTTGCTTGATCTTTTTATTTGACGATTATTTTATATTTGAGAGAAAAGGATGATTTTTATTTCCCTGTCTAGATTAGTGAAGAGAAATTATAAGATGTCTTTTGTTTTCTCCAAGTATATTTTTTATTCTTTTTTTTTCTTTAACTGATTTCTTTATTAAGCAATCAAGATCATAAAAATTCTGACTTTCTTGAATTAAAAGTCTCCCTACCTCAAGAATAATTTATTATTTTATCAGATGTCCTTCCTCACATTACAACATATGAAATTATTTGAATATTGCCAGTGATAAAAGATGATTTACTCTAGTCCATAAACTTGCAATGATATTAATAGTAGCCATTGTTTTCATGTTATCCTTTATTATAAAAAAAAAAATTGCAGATTTTTTTTTTTTTGAAAAAAAAAAAAACTACTCCATTTAAGCACTGCTCAATTTGACCCAGACTAGTTATTTAATTTTAAAATTTTACTTTATTAAAAGCATTCTTTTATTTCACCAAACTCTAGCTTGAGAAAATAATGTTATAATATTTTTTATTTCTTATTATTATTTCTTATAAAAACAAATAAATGCTATGATACCAATCATATAGTTTATTGACGGTTAACCCAGCTGGTGGCTAGAATGGCAGATGATCATTGCGGTTATCATTAATTATAACAGTAGGTACTGGATTCTATGTTGTTGACCCTGTCTGAATTTTTTTTTTTTTTTTTTTTTTTTTTGAAAATTCTTCTAGAGAATTTGACTTCCTTTTAAGCTTTCAAGTATTGAACGGTGAACTTGTGAACCCTATTAATAGAAAAGTCCAGCAAGATGGAGAAATGGAGTATTTTATTGTCACGTTGTTGACGTTATTATAGCGCTTGTCACACGCTAAGGAACCACCTACTCTTGACTTATGGAAACAAGTATATTTTGTCTCATCTTGCCAAAAGTGTGGCCTTTACTTCACGTCGTCTTATCTTATCTACCATTCACCTTGTAAGCATAAGATGCCATGGAATCTTATTCTCAGCCCAAGATGAGTTTGAGAAAGATCAGAGAAATTATCTCCAGCCCTTCTCTTTGATGATTAAATTTTTATTTATTTTCAAAGTGTAGATATTCTCATGTCCCAACGGCGCATGGGCCCTTACAGTAGTATATATATATATATATTCCATAAACTCACAATACATAGAGTTTGAATAGTCGCCATTATTTGCATGTTAAAAACTTTAAAAACTTGTTAACTTTATTTGACCTTGATTATTTATTTAAATTGAAACATTTATTTGATTTAAAAACATTCGTCTTTTTATTTCATTGAACTGTGGTTTTTGAGCAAATAATGTGATAACGATTGCGTTATTATTCATCATTTTCCTTTATAACAGCAGAAAAAAAAACAGCTATGGTATCGATCATAATTAAGTTTGGTCGCAGGTAATCCTATCTAGCAGTTAGAATGGTCATTGATAGCGATCATTGCCATTATAATAATATGGAGAAATGCAGCATCTTTTTGCCTTGTTGATGTTACTAGCTAGCGCTTGTCACACGCTGAGGCATCTCACCCTCGTGTCATCTTATCTCATCTACCATTGACTCTGTAAGCATAATATTAGTTTGAGAATGATGAGAGAAATTAATTACTCCAATGTCATTTGAGCTTCAGTTGGCTCAACATTTTAATTTTTGAACTTGCCTACAATGAGCTATGCATGTAAATTAGTGTCTTCGTCCTTTTATCTTTTTTACGGATTATATTTTAGAATAGAAAGTAAATATATTTGATTCTAATTCATAGAATTGCTATCAATTACATTTTTAAAATAGAAAGTAGGTTGTATCCATATAATAAAAGTAAATATATTTAATTCTAATTTATAAAGATTTGATATAATTAGTTTTCTTTTTAACATAGAATTTATAGTTTATATATACTTAAAAGTTTGATGAATAAAAATAAAAAGAAATTACTTTCTTTTTTATTTTTTAACAGAATTCTAATTATGCTTCAGTCTTTAAAAAGCTGACGATTCAATTATGATTGAACGTATGACCCGTTAAACTTTTTTTTATTTTAATAATCTCCATATATAGGCCTTTATTATATATCATACCAGTTCATTCCAATTATTTTATAACCATGGGCATTTATTATAACGTATCGCCTCTCCAGGATTTGATTTTGAGCGGAAGTTCTTGTTTTGAGACCCTCTAACTGATAAACTGTTTAGAAATCCAAGTTCTCGTCTAGAGACGATTTTTTTCCCTTTTTTTTCTTTTTTTTTTTTTGGCTCCCTCCTCACGAAATGGATGCAAGCAACTAGAATTTTTTTTTTTTTTCAATTAGTGGCATTATCAGTAACATTGTTATTTTAATGTCATCATCTGTCAATTTCTAGCTGGCAAGCACAATCGATGTTTCATCCCTAAAATATATGATACAATTTTAAAATATAACAACTATTAATTTTAACATGACAAGAAATAACAGGATTAGGTGCAATCATTTAATCTTGCAAGGAAGCACTTCTGAGCTTCTAGTTGAGTCACCCCCTGGTGACTGAGTCGTTATTTTTAATGTTTTTGCTATTGATGCAGCATAAAATAAGAAGCTAATAAACAGATAGCATGCAACAGGGGAAGTATTCTCATAGAAAAACAACTCTATTTTAGTTAAGAATAAAAATAAGTCAAGAACACACAAAAATAAATCTTCTAAACGTCTCACAAATCTTAGAAAGGTTGATTAAAGGTTTTCTAAATTCTAAGAGGACTTAACTCCTCAATTATCAATAAGACATTTTGTTACGCCCCAGACCCAAATATTGGGCCAGGATGACAACCCGCCGAGTGCCGGACACGCAAGGCGTCTTAAAATCTTGATATACGATTCAATTGGGACAATGAATATGAAAACCAACCATAATACAAATGATAGTTATAAGTTTTGGGTATCAAACCCTAACATCCAAGTCATGCTAATAAAGTTGGGCTACAACAAGCCCTACACACAAACATACTAGGATTACACCAATACAATGGTTCTTATTTTATTTATTAGAAGCTCCATCAACTCCGAATATCCATCATCAACCCTGAGGCTCTGAAAAACATTGTGAAGGTTTAATGAGTTTACACTCAATAAGTAAGCCTATTATACAATCATATCATACTTGAATTATATTTAACATGCCATCAACATATGCATCTTAACATAAATTGAACATTCGATAAGCATCAGGATGCATTCTAGCAAACTCACTGTTTATGTAATTATAGATTTCCTATGTGTCCCACGGCCCTGCAATACCTCAATCAGAGCACATCCTCCAGATGTGTGGCCATATAAAATCAACAGAACACATTGTACGATGTGTGGGGCCATACCATAACAGAACACACTCTACGATGTATGTGGCCATATGAAAATCAACAAACACATTGTAAGACATGTGGGGCCATACCATAACAGAACACACTCTACGTGTGTGTGGCCATATCATAACAGAACACGTCTACAATGTGTGGGGCCATATCATAACAGAATACATCTCCAGTGTGTGTGGCCATATCATAACAGAACACAGCTACAATGTGTGGGGCCATAGTAAAGGAGAACCGCGGCGACCCATATAAATCTATTTAACATTTTCATCACAATTACATCATGCATCTGTATCTCACATTACCTCACAGTGGTTTGCACAGTACTAGGAAATGCATATAGTCACCTCAATATAAACATATCGTACAGGCAATCACATTTCTGGCATATACATCAAAAATCATTTCTTACAATATTACCAATCACTATATCATATAATTGTTCATTTGTAATCCACAGTTCCATGCTACATAGACAATTCAGATAATTTCTATTTTCTTCTTATTTATAAAAATGCATGCAAACTGTATATACTCAATTTATTAATTAAATAATTATTAAATTTGCATAATAGTCTTACTTACCTCCTACGCAAAATCCAAATGATGCACCAACTAATCAGATGTCTGGGCACCTACAGGATCAATGTACATAATTAATTCACTGAAATCTAATTAATAAAATGACCCTTAAGACCCTACCCAGACTAGTTCACGGGCCCAACTTTGGGCTCGAATATCTCCCACTATACACACCCAATTGGGGAAGTAAAAATACCCAAGAAACTAGAATTAACCCAGATTCTAGCCATATAATTTTTTTTGCTAATCTCGGCCCGTTACGGGGCCCAAAAACTAGCCCCAAAACTGCTCGTTGCACGGCCCAATAGGCCCAGACAGGCCGGCCCAGCCGGCCCATGGCCAATCCATCCCCCCGCTCCCCTGTTTCGCCGAAACAGGGGACACCATCCGGCCGGCGGCCAGGGCCGCCGCCGGCCTAATCCGTCCGGCCCGGCCACCGGAGGCCGGGCCGAGCCGGCCGCCGCCGCGGCCGGCCTCCTTCCCCTCTTTTCTCTCAATTTCTCTCCCTCTCTCTTTCTCTCTTCTGCTCCTGAAATTCACCGCCCGGCGTCGATTCGGCCAAATTGGGGCCGGTCCGGCCACCGTTGGCCGGACCAGAGCCGGCCGCGGCCGCCTCCCCTCTCTCTCTCTCTCTTAATTTTCTCTCTCTCCCTCTCTTTCTTTCTTTCCCGCACTGTGCGCTCGGTGCCGGCGGCACGGCCGGCCACCAAGGCCGGCCGGACCTCCACGGACGCACGTCCGGCGCCGGTGGAGGTCACCGGCCAATCCAGGCCCTCTCTCTCTCTCTCTCTCTCTCTCTCTCTCTCTCTCTCTCTCTCTCAGGCTCTCTCTCTCTCTCTCTCTCTCTCTCTCTCTCTCTCTCTCTCTCTCTCTCTCTCTCTCTCTGTGGCAGGGGGACATACCTGAGAATGATGCGCGCCAGGATGAAGGAAGGAGTCCTCCTCCTTCACATTTTAATCACCTGTGCGACGCCTCGGTTCGGGAGTTCCCGAAGACTAAACGCTTCACCTGGAGCGAAGCGTCAGCCAGGGAAAACCAACAGGCTAGAACCTGGTTCATCTGAACCAAACCTGGTTCATCTAAACCGGGTTACTACATCCTCCCCTCCTTATAAAAATTTGGCCTCGAAATTGGTATACTATAAATCTCAAAAGTCAACAATCTAAGATAGATAAATTACCTTCAAATAATTGTGGATACTTTGTTTTCATCTCTTCCTCCAGTTCCCAAGTAGCCTCCCTCTCAGAATGATTACTCCATTGTATCTTGACATAGGGAATGGTACGCCGCCTCAGTACCTGATCTTTGCGGTCCACGATACGCATAGGATGTTCCTCATATGATAAATCCTTCCTCAACTGAATAGGCTCATAAGCTATAACATGACTGGGGTCTGAAACATACTTCCTCAACATAGATACATGGAATACATTGTGAACACCAGATAAAATCGGAGGCAGTGCTAAGCTGTATGCAACCTCCCCAACTCTGCTCAAGATCTCAAAAGGTCCAATATAGCGTGGACTAAGCTTTCCTCTAATCCCAAATCTCATCACATCCTTGGTTGGTGATACCCTTAAGAATACATGATCCCCAACCTGAAATTCTAACTCCCTTCTTCTGACATCAGCATAACTTTTCTGCCTGCTCTGAGCTGTACGAAGACGCTCCCTGATCAAATGCACCTTATCTACTGTCTGCTGGATCAGCTCAGGGCCTAGCAATTTTCTTTCCCCCACATCATCCCAACATAAAGGAGATCTGCACCTCCTACCATACAAGGCCTCAAATGGAGCCATGTGGATACTGGCTTGGTAACTATTATTATATGCAAATTCACCAAAGGTAAGTGATTATCCCAAGCCCCACCCAAGTCCATCACACAGGCTCGCAACATGTCCTCCAGAATCTGTATGGTCCTCTCTGACTGTCCATCAGACTGGGGATGATAAGCTGTGCTAAAGTTTAATTTGGTTCCCAAGGCCTTATGAAGGCTCTTCCAAAACTGTGATACAAATCTGGTATCCCGGTCAGATACAATAGAGACAGGAACACCATGAAGTCTCACGATCTGCTCAATATACATGCTAGCCAATCTATCACTCGAGACTCCAACTCTGAAAGGTAGAAAGTGGGCTGATTTTGTCAGTCTGTCCACAATAACCCAAACTGCATCATTACTCCTGGGAGTTTTGGGCAAACCAGTCACAAAATCCATAGTAATCTTTTCCCATTTCCACTGAGGAATCATCAGAGACTGAAGGGGTCCCGCAGGCCTTTGGTGTTCGGCCTTCACTCGCTGACATACCAAGCACTTGGCCACAAACTGAGCAATCTCCCTCTTCATACCTTTCCACCAAAAATTCTCCTTTAAGTCTCTATACATTTTAGTACCACCTGGATGAACAGTATAGGGAGAGTAGTGAGCCTCCCTCAAAATCTCGGCTTTCAACTCCTCATTGCTAGGTACACAAAGTCTGCCTTCAAATCTCAGGGATCCATCATCCATTACATAAAATCCACTCTGAACTCCTGACTGAACAGCAACCTTAATTCTTTGAAGATCTGGATCTTCCATCTGGGAGGACTTAATTTTGTCAACAAGAGTCGGCTGAAGAATAAGTGCAGCAACAAGTCCATCAGACTGCTGTACTCTCAGTCCAATCTCCCACCTCTCGAGGTCCTTCAGAATGTGAGGCTGGGAGGTAAGCATAGCAGCTAACTCAGAAGAGGTCTTCCTACTCAAGGCATCAGCCACAACATTAGCCTTCCCAGGATGATAATGCAGATTCAGATCATAGTCCTTCAGAAGCTCCAACCACCTCCTCTGCCTCAAATTGAGCTCCTTCTGTGTGAAGATATATTTTAGACTCTTATGGTCTGTATACACATCACACGACACCCCATAGAGATAATGCCGCCAAATCTTTAAAGCAAAAACCACCGCAGCTAATTCCAGATCATGAGTAGGATAATTCTGCTCATAAGGCTTCAGTTGTCTGGAGGCATAAGCTATCACCTTTCCACTCTGCATCAGAACGCATCCCAATCCTCTTCGAGAGGCATCAGTATAAAGTGTAAAACCCTCAGATCCTGACGGAAGAACAAGGATGGGAGCTGACACTAATCGCTGCTTTAACTCCTGGAAACTTTTCTCGCACTCCTCTGTCCAATCAAACTTTACTCGCTTCTGGGTTAAGCGAGTTAGAGGTAGAGCAATGCTAGAGAAGTCTTCCACAAATTTACGGTAATACCCAGCAAGTCCCAAGAAACTTCTGACTTCCGCCACATTGGAAGGTCTGCACCAGCTAATAATAGCATCAATCTTTTTCGGGTCCACAGAAATGCCGTCAATAGAGATTATATGACCCAAGAAAGATACTTGGTCCAACCAAAAATCACACTTCTGCAACTTGGCATAGAGCCTCTTCTCCCTAAGAATCTGCAGCACCATCCTCAAGTGATCCTCATGCTCCCTGTGACTCTTAGAATAGATCAAAATATCATCAATGAAGACCACCACAAACTGATCCAAATATGGCTTAAAGATTCTATTCATCAAGTCCATGAATGCTGCCGGGGCATTAGTCAATCCAAATGGCATCACTAAAAATTCGTAATGGCCATATCTGGTTCTGAATGCTGTTTTAGGCACATCTCCCTCCTTGACTTTAAGCTGATGGTAACCTGACCTGAGATCAATCTTCGAGAATACTCGGGCTCCTTGGAGTTGATCAAACAAGTCATCAATCCTCGGCAAAGGGTATCTGTTCCGCACTGTTACCTTATTAATTTCCCGGTAATCAATGCATAGCCGGAGACTGCCATCCTTCTTCTTAACAAATAGAACTGGAGCACCCCAAGGGGAAACACTGGGTCTGATAAATCCCCGATCTAGGAGCTCCTGCAACTGATCTTTCAATTCTTTTAACTCAGCCGGGGCCATGCGGTAAGGAGCCTTGGATATAGGCCCAGTTCCAGGAATTAAGTCAATGGAGAATTCAACCTCCCGATCTGGGGGCAAATCAGTCAATTCATTAGGGAAAACATCAGGAAATTCTCGAGCTACAGGAATATCCTCCAACTTGGTCTCCTCCTTTTGAAGATCCTTAACAACAGCAAGGAATCCTTGACCACCACTCAATAAATACTTTCCAGCCTGTAGCGCTGAAATGAACACAGAGGCTAGATGTGACTGACCCCCAGTAAAACTGAATTCAGACTGATTTGGAATTTTGAAATTGACAATCTTCCTGAAACAGTCTACTGAAGCATGATAGGAGGCTAACCAATCCATGCCAAGGATAACATCAAAGAATTTCAATGGAAGGACAAAAAGATCAGCATATAATCTCATATCCTCAATGATAATCAAGCAGGATTTGCATACTGTGCCAACTTTCATAATATCACCATTTGGAAAGGCAATGAGCAACTCATGGTCTAGAGATTCAGGTGTCAATGATGTATTCTTGCTAAGATAGGTGTCAGATATAAATGAATGCGTGGCACCCGGGTCAATAAGTGTTTGAGCATACGCAGTGCCAACTTTAATCATTCCTGGATATAAGTAAATTTTGTTTTAACATCAAAGATTTAACATTTAATCTAATGTTCTAGTAATTACCAATACATTGCGCTAGAAAAGGGTATTATACTAGGTATGTATTTAAATGGTTTACCTGTCACCACAGAATTAGAAGCGGCAGCATCCTGCTGAGTGAGGTTGAAGACTCTACCCTGGGTCCTCTGTGGCTGCTGCTGCTGCTGAATCAACCCTTGACTAGAAGAGGGCTGCTGAGTCTTCTGAAGGGGACAGGTAGCCATTTTGTGATCAGTCCTCCCGCAGAGGTAGCAGGCACCCGACACACCACGGCAAGGCCTTCCTGGGTGAAAACTCCCACAGCGAAGGCAACGTGTCTCTCTATTCCTCTGTCCTGCTGGGGCCTGCTGCGCACCTCTCTTCCTGACCTGGGTTGGGGGTTGGCCCGCAATAGGCCCCTTTTTCTTCCTCTGCTGCTCCCAATCCCTCTGAACTGTATTCATATCTCTCTCAATTACCAAAGCCTTATTCACCACAGCACTATAGGAATGAAGCTCAAATGCATTGACTGCCTGCATCAGTCTGGGTCGCAGCCCCTCTGTAAATCTGGTGATCTTGGCCATTTCATTAGTCACAATACTTGGAGCAAAGCGGGCCAATCTGGTGAACTCAGCTTCATATTGGGCCACAGAAAGATTCCTTTGCTCCAACTTAAGAAATTCTGATTCCATCCTCCTTTGTACACTCCTGGGAAAGTACTTGTCAAAGAATACCTCCTTAAACTCTCCCCAAGACATAACCTGACCACCCCGACGCTGCTCCTCAACTAGCCACCAGTCATAAGCCTCCCCCTGGAAGATAAGTAGCAAATCTGATCCGCTCCAACTCCTGGCTACCATGGGCCATAAAAGCCTTCTCCATATCTCGCACCCATCTCTCAGCATCAATAGGGTTGCTAGAACCAGAGAAAGGAGCAGGGGCAAACTTCTTGAAATCTGCAAAGCTACGGCCAATCCCTACCCAGGGTTGAGGTGGAGTAGGCTGGGTCAATGGTGTGAAATGAGTAGTAGGTACAGTGGACTGAATTTGTGGAGCAGGAGGGACAAATAGAGTCTGTGGCATAGTGGAAGCAGGCTGCGTCTGCGGGACAATAGGGGTAGGCTGACTCTGCGGAACAGTGGGAGTAGGCTGAGTCTGCGGAGCAGGAATGGCAGACTGAGAGGATAAAGCCTGATGAATTTGTTGTTGCATGTCCCGCATCGACTGTGCCATACCCGATAGAACCTGAAGCATCTCGGTCTGGAGTCGCTGATGATCAGTCCCAACAGGGTTGACAGGGGCAGCACCTCCAGTAGCATCCTGACCTCCTGGTTGACCAACATTTCCAACCTGGGAGCCCTCATCATTTTGTTGGCTCCTAGTGCGAGCCATTACTATCTCCTGATAAATTAGTTATTATAAAAATCATGATCAAACTTTTCATATCAGGCTCCCAAAACATAAGGTTTGAAATTCATATAAAGTGATAATTGTCTCAATGTCAACCTATTTGTTTGCCTAGGGTGTCATCATGTATGTGATCCTAAGGTCAATAACCTAGGCTCTGATACCACTAAAGCTGTCACGCCCCAGACCCAAATATTGGGCTAGGGTGACAACCCGCCGCGTGCCGGGCACGCAAGGCGTCTTAAAAATCTTGATATACGATTCAAATGGGCAATAAATATGAAAACCAACCATAATACAAATGATAGTTATAAGTTTTGGGTTTCAAACCCTACACCAAGTCATGCTAATAAAGTTGGGCTACAACAAGCCCTACACACAAACATAATAGGATTACACCAATGCAATGGTTCTTATTTTATTTATTAGAAGCTCCATCAACTCCGAATATCCATCATCAACCCTGAGGCTCTGAAAAACATTGTGAAGGTTTAATGAGTTTACACTCAATAAGTAAGCCTATTATACAATCATATCATACTTGAATTATATTTAACATGCTATCAACATATGCATCAACTTAACATAAATTGAACATTCGATAAGCATCAGGATATGCATTCTAGCAAACTCACTGTTTATGTAATTATAGATTTCCTATGTGTCCCACGGCCCTGCAATACCTCAATCAGAGCACATCCTCCAGATGTGTGGCCATATAAAATCAACAGAACACATTGTACGATGTGTGGGGCCATACCATAACAGAACACACTCTACGATGTATGTGGCCATATGAAAATCAACAGAACACATTGTAAGACATGTGGGGCCATACCATAACAGAACACACTCTACGGTGTGTGTGGCCATATCATAACAGAACACGTCTACAATGTGTGGGGCCATATCATAACAGAATACATCTCCAGTGTGTGTGGCCATATCATAACAGAACACAGCTACAATGTGTGGGGCCATAGTAAAGGAGAACCGCGGCGACCCATATAAATCTATTTAACATTTTCATCACAATTACATCATGCATCTGTATCTCACATTACCTCACAGTGGTTTGCACAGTACTAGGAAATGCATATAGTCACCTCAATATAAACATATCGTACAGGCAATCACATTTCTGGCATATACATCAATAAATCATTTCTTACAATATTACCAATCACTATAATCATATAATTGTTCATTTGTAATCCACAGTTCCATGCTACATAGACAATTCAGATAATTTCTATTTTCTTCTTATTTATAAAATGCATGCAAACTGTATATACTCAATTTATTAATTAAATAATTATTAAATTTGCATAATAGTCTTACTTACCTCCTACGCAAAATCCAAATGATGCACCAACTAATCAGATGTCTGGGCACCTACAGGATCAATGTACATAATTAATTCACTGAAATCTAATTAATAAAATGACCCTTAAGACCCTACCCAGACTAGTTCACGGGCCCAACTTTGGGCTCGAATATCTCCCACTATACACACCCAATTGGGGAAGTAAAAATACCCCAAGAAACTAGAATTAACCCAGATTCTAGCCATATAATTTTCTTGCTAATCTCGGCCCGTTACGGGGCCCAAAAACTAGCCCCAAAACTGCTCGCAGCACGGCCCAATAGGCCCAGACCAGGCCGGCCCAGCCGGCCCATGGCCAATCCATCCCCTCCCCTGTTTCGCCCGAAACAGGGGACACCATCCGGCCGGCGGCCAGGGCCGCCGCCGGCCTAATCCGTCCGGCCCGGCCACCGGAGGCCGGGCCGGAGCCGGCCGCCGCCGCGGCCCCTCCTTCCCCTCTTTTCTCTCAATTTCTCTCCCTCTCTCTCTCTCTTCCTGCTCCGCGTGAAATTCACCGCGCCGGCGTCGATTCCGGCCAAATTGGGGCCGGTCCGGCCGCCGTTGGCCGGACCAGAGCCGGCCGCGGCCCCTCTCTCTCTCTCCTTAATTTTCTCTCTCTCCCTCTCTTTCTTTCTTTCTGTTCCGCGCTATGCGCTCGGTGCCGGCGACACGGCCGGCCACCAAGGCCGGCCGGACCTCCACCGGACGCACGCCCGGCGCCGGTGGAGGTCACCGGCCAATCCACAGGCCTCTCTCTCTCTGGCTCTCTTTCTCTCTCTCTCTTCTCTTTCTCTCTCAGGCTCTCTCTCTCTCTCTCTCTCTCTCTTTCTCTCTCTTTTTCTCTCTGTGGCAGGGGACATACCTGAGAATGATGCGCGCCAGGATGAAGGAAGGAGTCCTCCTCCTTCACCTTTTAATCACCTGTGCGACGCCTCGGTTCGGGAGTTTCCCGAAGACTAAACGCTTCACCTGGAGCGAAGCGTCAGCCAGGGAAAACCAACAGTCTAGAACCTGGTTCATCTGAACCAAACCTGGTTCATCTGAACCGGGTTACTACACATTTGGGCAAGAGGTAGAAGTAGCTTTTGTAGAACAAAACTCTGCTTAATTACTCTCTCTCTCTCTCTCTCTCTCTCTCAACTCTTCTATTAACTTGAGCATTGGAAGTTCCTCTCCGCTCTTGGGACAATAACTTTAGACTCCTACAGGTTTTCTCTTTGGCTGATCAAATCTACCGGCATTTCCATATCATCGTTGGCTTTTAAAATATGAAGCCAATCTTATATACTAATAAATTAATATTGTTCGTAAAAATAAAAAGAAATAAAAAGTATGTAACCGAAAAGAAGAAACCAAAAGACTAGTAAAGCTTGGCCCTCTTTCCTAGCATCTTGATTTAGATCCCAAATTCTAAAAAAAAGCCTAGCCAATCATGTTGCCTCCCAACAAATGAGAGTTGTCACTCAAAGATCAACTCAATATGACCATTCAAAGAATCAAAGCCATCAGATCTCACAAGCATTGGGCCACTGCGATGTACAAGGAATTGTTCCACTGGACAAGCAGAGCTCATGTAATGACTATCTCATCAGCAACAAATGGAAGATAACACTGGCCTTGGTACCTACAATCTACGGATACACGCTATGGTGGTTGAGACTAAGGAAAGTCCAAGCATTTCCCTACCCGTTTTGAGGTGGACTAAAGTCATAAAGCCTCTTTAACAAGCTGACTTCAGGGTTCACTAAATAGATCAATTGAGGAAATAAACAAGAAGATAGAAGTTGATGTGGCTGATCCAGCGCCGTTAGAATAAATGGTAACAGCAGCTAACGGGGTCTACAAGCATCATCTCACCCCGAGACCCCATCCAGTCTCGGAGTGAGGTTGCCATATCTCGACCCCGAGACCCCCCTCCGGTCTCGGGGTGCACCAGTACCATCTCACCCCTGAGACCTCCGATCTCGGAGTGAGATCACATATCTCGACCTCGAGACCCCCCTCCGGTCTCGGGGTGAGGTCGCCATATCTCGACCCCAAGACCCCCCCCGGTCTCGGGGTGCACAAGCATCATCTTACCCCCGAGACCCCCTCCGGTCTCGGGGTGAGGTCGTCATATCTCGACCCCGAGACCCCCCCTCCGATCTCGGGTGCACAAGCATCATCTCACTCCCGAGACTCCTCTGGTCTCGGGGTGAGATCACCATGTCTCGACCCCGAGACCCCCCTCT
Organism: Calamus simplicifolius; assembly: GCA_900491605.1. Classification (NCBI taxonomy): domain Eukaryota; kingdom Viridiplantae; phylum Streptophyta; class Magnoliopsida; order Arecales; family Arecaceae; genus Calamus; species Calamus simplicifolius. The sequence goes on along the minus strand of UESW01004771.1, from coordinate 378,100 downwards.
GGTCTCAGGGTGCACCAGCACCATCTCACCCCCGAGACCTCCTTCGGTCTCGGGGTGAGGTCACCATATCTCGACCTTGAGATCCCCCTCCGGTCTCGGGGTGCACCAGCACCATCTCAGCCCTGAGACCTCTGGTCTCGGGGTGAGATCACCATATCTTGACCCCGAGACCCTCCTCCGGTCTTGGGGTGCACCAGCATCATCTCACCCCCGAGACCCCCTCCGATCTCTGGGTGAGGTCGCCATATCTCGACCCCGAGACCCCCCCTCCGGTCTCGGGTGCACCAGCACCATCTCACCCCTGAGACCTCCAATCTCGGGGTGAGATCAACATATCTCGACCCCGAGACCCCCTCCGGTCTCGGGGTGCACCAGCATCATCTCACCCCCGAGACCCCTCGGTCTCGGGGTGAGGTCGCCATATCTTGACCTCGAAACCCCCCCTCCGGTCTCGGGGTACACCAGCATCATCTCACCCCCGAGACCCCCTCCGGTCTCAGGGTGAGGTCGCCATATCTCGACCCCAAGACCC